>CAHIKZ030001757.1:1425000-1472500 GCA_903632075.3 Acanthosepion pharaonis | reverse complement strand
TGATTTACCAGTATGGCCCAGTGTATAAAAAGATTGCTTAGATCTAGTGACTAGAGTTTGTGAGTTCAATACCAGGCAAAATTAGAGAGATGAGTTAAAGGGAAATAAATGAGACACCCGAAAGAGGCATGACACGTGGAACTAGAACAATCTACCTCGCTGGCCGCAATAAAGAGTTCGGTTCGAGATTACAATCCCCTGTGCGTACAGCCGGAGCATACAACAGCCGAAACGTTGTGAATATGGCAATGCACATGAGGAAAACATTCCGAATAATGTAAGTAATTCTTTATCTCATTTTTTACTTTTCTGGTTTCTTAATCTCTCTCAGTTTGTATCCGATAATTCTATAACCCGATATTTCTGTCCAAGTGCTTTAAACCGATTTTCATGATACCGTTCCTGGAAAGAATTCTTCACCACCCCACAACGTTATCATATTTTTTTTTTCTTTTACTCATATTTTATGAGACTTACCGTGAGTTTGAAACTGCGGTGTTTTCTTATATAGCTTCAATTCATCAAATTTCTCCCAGGGACCGAGGCATGGATTTCATAAAGTTACTTCTTTTACTCAATAATTACAGTATTTCAAATACATTTTCGTTTTTTACAGATCTTCCCTTCAAATCTTATTTCGTGTTCACATCTAAAATCTGCCTCTGACTCCACTGTTATGAATAATCAAGATTGGTCACCCCTTGCTTTGCTACTCTCCTCTTTGAGAGAGCTCTTTCTATTTACTGGGACTATAACATGACACTATATGCGAAACTCTCAGATGGATACAGCTTTCTTAAAGCCTACACCTGCCTACTTTTATCATTACAGAGAATACACAAGATCTGTCACCTTTTGATAATATTAATGTTGCAACAAAGACCTAAAGATTGTACAAATGATCTATGCTAACTAGACGTAGCCGGTGACATGAATATTCAAGAGTGGTCTCCCCTAGTTTTGTTACTCTCCTCCTTGAGAGGGCTATTTCTGTTTACTGAGACTATAAAATGACACTATACGCGAAACTTGTATTCTCAAATGAATTCTTTCTTAAATCCTACACCTGCGTACTTTTGTCATTACAATACTACTAATATTACTATTACTACTACTACTACTACTAATAATAATAATAATAAAAATAATAATAATAATAATAATAATACGAAGAACAACAACAACAACAGCAGCATCAACAAGAATAACAAGAACAAGAAGAACAAGACTGCACCAAATGAAAGCAAAAAAGAAAGAGAAGAATAACAAAATGGAAATGAAAACGAAGAAAATATACTGAACAGCAGGAAATAAAGAAGCAAAATGAAATATCAGAAAGAAGAAGAAGAAGAAGAAAGAGGGAGTAAAAATAGTAATAAAATAATAGTCATAATGAAGAGTGTCGATTCAGAGCATTTTAATGAAATATACTTGTTATGAATAATCAAGAGTGGTCTACCCTTGTTTTGTTACACTCCTCTTTTAGAGAGCCACTTCTGTTTACTGGGACTATAAAATGACATTTACGCGAACCATGTATCTTCAGTTAAATAAATCTTTCTTAAAGCCTACACCTGCATACTTTAGTCATTAAATTCCCTGTACTGTTATTATTGTTATTGTTTATCAAACATATTTTTGTATATTACGGAGTTTTACTCTAAAGCCATTTTCATGTTCACATCGAATCTTACTAAAGAATTCACTATGTTATTAATATTATTAATACATTAACATTATTAATACATTAAAGTTTATCACACAGACTTTTATCTATCTTTACTCCAATGATTTTTTTTTGTACACGTCTAAGTCTTATAAAGTATTCACTATATTATTAATTTTATTAATATATTAAGTTTTATTAAACGGAATTTGACAGACCTTTACCCAACAGCCTTTTTCATGTTCATTCTATTGTTAATATTATTGTTATATTATGGTTTATCAAACTGATTTTTGCAGACCTTTATTTCGAAGCTTTTTTTTCCATGTGTGCATATCAAAAACTGCTTAAGGTTCCATTATTTAATAAATGTTCTTATTCTAATATATTAGTTTTTATAACATTTATTTTTTATAAACATTTACTCCAATGTTTACATAATATACACATCTAAAAACTGCCTATGATTCACTATTATTATTATTATTATTATTTCCTTTGATTTCTGGCGTTTATACATTTCTTTCCGGGTCCCGCCCAGGGACCTAAGGTTAGAAATGGCATCATGACACTTTCCACTGACAAAAAAAAATATTACATAGATAAAGCTCTTCGTAAAGTGTGAGCTGTACTTGTCAGAACAATTTTTTGTATCTCCTTGAGGCATGGACTTCCAGGAATCCTTTCAATTAGTCTACTGGAATCTTTTCCAACCAGTCCTAGGGCTCCAACTACAACAGGGATTGTTGATGTTCCCATATGCCACATTTTCGAGATTTCTATTTCAAGGTCCTTGTATTTTGACAGCTTTTTGAATATCTTCAAAGACACATTGCAGTCAACAGGGACTGCCATATCAATAAGGAGGCACTTTTTTTTTGTTCGTGGTCTTTAATAACAATGTCTGGGCGGTTGGATTTGATTGTTCTGTCAGTGTGTAATGTGTAGTCCCATAGAATTGTAACAGGTCCTATCTCCGTAACCGGGTCTGGGTGGTGTTCATACAATTTTCTTTCAGTTTCCTTCCCGTAGAAGTTGCAGATTTTCCAGTGCAGATATTGGCCCACTCTGTCATGCCGGGTTTTATATTCAGTGGGTGCCAATATCGTGCAACCTGATACAAGATTATTATTATTATTATTATTATTAAAGATTAGGGATAATCAAAGGTAGTTTTGTTTTTATCGACATTTACTCCAATAGATATTTCATCTATACATCAGAAACTAATTCCGCCTTCTTATTAACTATCACCTATTTGATTTTTTTTAGAAATATCAGTTCTTAAGTTTATAATTAAATAAGCCCATGGCGAGTTGTACGATAAAATATCAATATAATTGCTACTATCACATTGTCATATCTTTGAAACAAATAACTTTAACAACATATTACAATAACAATCATAAATATGAACGCTGGTCTTTATTTTAAGAAATAAATGAGTGCAAATAAAAAGATTTAAAATTGACAATTTGTCTTTTTCGTTTTTCCACGTGTGCATAACGAAATAGGAGATTATTTATGAATCATTGTCCAGAGACATTAAACACTTCTTTCTTTCTTTCTTTCTTTCTTTCTTTCTTTCTTTCTTTCTACTTTCTTATGCTTTCTTTCTTTCTTTCTTTCTTTCTTTCTTTCTTTCTTTCTTATCCTTTCTTTCTTTCTTATGCTTTCTTTCTTTCTTTCTACATTCTTATGCTTTCTTTCTTTCTTTCTTTCTGATGCTTTCTTTCTTTCTTTCTTTCTTTCAGCTTTCTTTCTTTCTTTCTTTCTTTCTTCTTTCTTTCTTTCTTAGGTTTTCTCTCTTTTTCTTTTTCTTCTTTCTGTTTCTTTCTTTCTTATGCTTTCTCTTTCTTTCTTTTATCTTTCTTTCTTTCTTTCTTTCTTTCTTTCTTATGCTTTCTTTCTTTCTTTCTTTCTTTCTTTCTTTCTTATGCTTTCTTTCTTTCTTTCTTTCTTATGCTTTCTTTCTTTCTTTCTTTCTTTCTTTCTACTTTCTTATGCTTTCTTTCTTTCTTTCTTATGCTTTCTTTCTTTCTTATGCTTTCTTTCTTTCTTTCTACTTTCTTATGCTTTCTTTCTTTCTTTCTTTCTTATGCTTTCTTTCTTTCTTTCTTTCTTATGCTTTCTTTCTTTCTTTCTTTCTACTTTCTTTCTTTCTTATGCTTTCTCTCTTTCTTTCTTTCTTTCTACTTTCTTTCTTTCTTATGCTTTCTCTCTTTCTTTCTTTCTTATACTTTCTTTCTTTCTTTCTTTCTTATGCTTTCTTTCTTTCTTTCTTTCTTTCTTATGCTTTCTTTCTTTCTTTCTTTCTTATGCTTTCTTTCTTTCTTTCTTTCTTATGCTTTCTTTCTTTCTTTCTACTTTCTTATGCATTGTTTCTTTCTTTCTTATGCTTTCTTTCTTTCTTATGCTTTCTTTCTTTCTTTCTACTTTCTTATGCTTTCTTTCTTTCTTTCTTTCTTATGCTTTCTCTCTTTCTTTCTTTCTTATGCTTTCTTTCTACTTTCTTTCTTTCTTTGAAAGGTTTCTTTCTTTCTTTTCTTATGCTTTTCTTTCTTTCTTATGCTT
This sequence comes from Acanthosepion pharaonis, assembly GCA_903632075.3. Classification (NCBI taxonomy): domain Eukaryota; kingdom Metazoa; phylum Mollusca; class Cephalopoda; order Sepiida; family Sepiidae; genus Acanthosepion; species Acanthosepion pharaonis. The sequence continues at coordinate 1,468,260 of CAHIKZ030001757.1, read as the reverse complement.
TCTCTCTTTCTTTCTTTCTTTCTTATGCTTTCTTTCTTTCTTTCTTTCTTTCTTTCTTATGCTTTCTTTCTTTTTTCTTTCTTTCTTTCTTTCTTTCTTTCTTTCTTTCTTTCTTATGCTTTCTTTCTTTCTTTCTTTCTTTCTTTTTCTTTCTTATGCTTTCTTTCTTTCTTTCTTTCTTGCTTTCTTTCTTTCTTTCTTTCTTTCTTTCTTTCTTTCTTTTTTTCTTATGCTTTCTTTCTTTCTTTCTTTCTTTTCTTTCTTTCTTATGCTTTCTTTCTTTCTTTCTACTTTCTTATGCTTTCTTTCTATCTTTCTTTCTTTTTTTCTTTCTTTCTTTCTTTCTCTTTTCTTTCTTTCTTTCTTTCTTTCTTTCTTTCTTTCTTTCTTTCTCTTTGATTTCTTTCTTTCTTATGCTTTCTTTCTTTCTTTCTTTCTTATGCTTTCTTTCTTTCTTTCTTTCTACTTTCTTTCTTTCTTATGCTTTCTCTCTTTCTTTCTTTCTTTCTGGCTTGGTTTCTTTTTTTCTTTCTAATTTCTTTCTTTCTTTCTTTCTTTTACTTTCTTTCTTTCTTATGCATTGGTTCTTTCTACTTTCTTTCTTAGGTTTTCTTTTCTTTCTTTTTTCTTATGCTTTCTTTCTTTCTTTCTTTCTTCTGGCATTCTTTCTTTCTTTCTTTCTTTGAAAGGTTATCAAACTTTCTTTTCTTATGCTTGTGTTTCTTTCTTTCTTTCTTCTGGCTTTCTTTCTTTTTCTTATCTTTCTTTTCTTTTTTCTTATGCTTTCTTTCTTTCTTTCTTTCTTATTTCTTTCTTTCTTTTTTCTTTTATTAAACTTTCTTTTCTTATGCTTGTGTTTCTTTCTTTCTTTCTGAATTCTTTCTTTCTTTGGTTCTTTCTTTCTTTTTTTCTTTCTTTCTTTTTCTTTCTTTTTTCTTATGCTTTCTTTCTTTCTTTCTTTCTTTCCTCTTTCTTTCTTTCTTTCTTTCTTTCTTTTTTTGAGAGGTTCTTTCTTTCTTATGCTTTCTCTCTTTCTTCTTTGCTTGTGTTTCTTTTTCTTTTCTTTTCTTCTTGGTTTTCTTTCTTTCTTTCTTTCTCAAACTTTCTTTTCTTTTCTTATGCTTTGTTTCTCTCTTTCTTTCTTTCTTTCTATTCTTTCTTTCTTTCTTTCTTTTCTATCAAACTTTCTTTCTTTCTTATGCTTTCTTTCTACTTTTCTTTCTTTCTTATGCATTGGTTCTTTCTTTCTTTCTTTTTTTCTTTCTTTCTTTCTTTCTTTCTTTCTTTCTTATGCTTTCTTTGGAATTGGTTTCTTTCTTTCTTGAGAGGTTATCAAACTTTTCTTTCTCTTATGCTTTCTTTCTTATACTTTCTTTCTTTTCTGGCATTGGTTCTTTCTTTCTTTCTTTTCTTCTTTCTTTCTTTCTTTCTTATGCTTTCTTTTTTTCTTCTTTTCTTTCTTTCTTTCTTTCTTTCTTTCTTTCTTTCTTTCTTTCTTTCTTATGCTTTCTTTCTTTCTTTCTTTCTTATCTTTCTTTCTTTCTTTTTCTTATGCTTTTCTTTCTTTCTTTCTTTTCTTTCTTTCTTTCTTTTTTTTCTGGCATTTCTTTCTTTCTTTGATGCTTTCTTTCTTTCTTTCTTTATTCTTGTGTTTCTTTCTTTCTTTCTTTGGCATTGGTTCTGTCTTTCTTTCTTAGGTTTTCTTTCTTTCTTTCTTATTTCTTGTCTTTCTTTCTTTCTTTCTTTTTTCTTGGTTCTGTCTGTCTTTGAAAGGTTATCAAACTTTCTTTTCTTATGCTTGTTTTTTTCTTTCTTTCTTTCTTATGGCTTTCTTTCTGTCTTTCTTTCTAGGTTATCTTTCTTTCTTTTTCTTATGCTTTCTGTTTTTTTCTTGACTTCTTATTCTTTCTTTGGTTCTGTCTTTCTTTGAAAGGTTATCTTTCTTTCTTTCTTATTTCTTTCTTTCTTTCATTTCTTTCTTTCTTTCTTTCTTTTCTTATACTTTCTTTCTTTTTCTTTCTTTTTTCTTATCTTTCTTTTCTTTTCTTTCTTATGCTTTGTTTCTTTTCTGACTTTCTTTCTCTTTCATTGGTTCTTTCTTTCTTTCTTTTCAAACTTTTCTTTTCTTTTATTTCTTTCTTTCAGCTTTCTTTCTTTCTTTATTCTTTCTTTTCTTTGAAAGGTTATCTTTCTTTCTTTTCTTTCTGTGTTTCTTTCTTTCTTTCTTTTGGCATTGGTTCTGTCTTTCTTTCTTTCAAACTTTCTTTTTCTTTCTTTGTTTCAGCTGACTTTCTTTCTTTCTGTCTTTCTTTCTTTCTTTCTTTCTCAAACTTTTCTTTCTTTCTTTCTTTTCTTTTTCTTTCTTTTATTGGTTCTTTCTTTCTTTCTTGCTTTCTTTCTTTCTTTCTTTCTTTTCTACTTTCTTTCTTTCTTTCTTTCTTTCTTGCTTTCTTTCTTTCTTTCTTTGCTTTTCTTTCTTTCTTTCTTTCTACTTTCTTATGGTTTCTTTCTTTTTTTCTTTCTTTATTTCTTATGCTTTCTTTGGTTCTTTCTGTCTTTCTTATGCTTTCTTTCTTTTTTCTTTCTTATGTTTTTCTTTCTTTCTTTCTTTCTTTCTTTCTTATTGGTTTCTCTTCTTTGAAAGGTTATCTTTTCTTTCTTTTTTTATGCTTTTCTTTCTTTCTTTCTTTCTTATGCTTTTGGTTCTTTCTTTCTTTCTTTCTTTTCTTATCTTTCTTTCTTTCCTTTTTCTTATGCTTTCTTTCTTTCTTATGCTTTTCTTTCTTTTCTTTCTTTCTTTCTTTCTTTCTTAAGGTTTCTCTCTTTCTTTCTTTCTTATGCTTTCTGTTTCTTTCTTTCTTTCTTTCTTATTTCTTTCTTTCTTTCTTTCTTAGGTTTTCTTTTCTTTCTTTTATTTCTACTTTCTTATTTCTTTCTTTCTTTCTTATGCTTTCTTTCTTTCTTATCTTTCTTTCTTCTTTCTTATGCTTTGTTTCAGCTTTCTTTCTTTCTTATGGCTTTTGGTCTTTCTTTCTTTCTTATGGTTTCTTTTTACTTTCTTTTCTTTCTTTCTTTGTTTTCTTTCTTTCTTTCTTTCTTGTATTCTTTCTTTCTTTCTTTTCTTTCTTATAACTTTCTTTTTTTATGCTTGTGTTTCTTTCTTTCTTTCTTTTACTTTCTTTCTTTCTCTTCTTTCTTTCTTTCTTTCTTTCTTTTTTCTTATGTTTCTTTCTGATCTTTCTTTCTTTCTTTGGTTCTTTCTTTCTTTCTTATGCTTTCTTTCTTTCTTTCTTTCTTTCTTATGCTTTTCTTTCTTTCTTTTCTTTCTACTTTCTTTCTTTCTTATGCTTTCTCTCTTTCTTTCTTTCTTTCTACTTTCTTTCTTTCTTATGCTTTCTCTCTTTCTTTCTTTCTTATGCTTTCTTTCTTTCTTTCTTTCTTTTTTTTTTTTTTTTTTTTTTTTTTTTTCTCATTTTTTTTTTTTTTTTTTTTTCTTTCTTATGCTTTCTTTCTTTCTTTCTTTCTTATTTCTTTCTTTCTTTCTTTCTTATGCTTTCTTTCTTTCTTATGCTTTCTTTCTTTACTTTCTACTTTCTTTCTTTCTTTCTTTTCTTTCTTTCTTTCTTTCTTTCTTTCTTTCTTTCTTTCTTTCTTTCTTTCTTTCTCTCTTTTTTTCTTTCTTTTGCTTTCTTTCTTATGCTTTCTTTCTTTCTTTCTTTCTACTTTCTTTCTTTCTTTCTTTTCTTTCTTTCTTATTTCTTTCTTTCTTTCTTATGCTTTCTTTACTTTCTCATTCTTTCTTTCTTTCTTTCTTATTCTTTTTGCTTTCTTTCTTTCTTTTCTTTCTTTCTTTCTTTCTTTCTTTCTTTACTTTCTCTTTCTTTCTTTCTTTTCTTTCTTTCTTTCTTTCTTTCTTTTTTTCTTTTCTTTCTTTTCTTTTTTCTTTCTTTTCTTATGCTTTTCTTTCTTTTCTTTCTTATACTTTCTTTCTTTCTTTCTTTCTTATGCTTTCTTTCTTTCTTTCTTTTTCTACTTTCTTTCTTTCTTATGCTTTCTCTCTTTCTTTCTTTCTTTCTTTCTTATGCTTTCTCTCTTTCTTTCTTTCTTATGCTTTCTTTCTTTCTTTCTTTCTTTCTTATGCTTTCTTTCTTTCTTTCTTTCTTTCTTTCTTTCTTTCTACTTTCTTATGCTTTCTTTCTTTCTTATTTCTTTCTTTCTTTCTTTCTTTCTTTCTTTCTTTCTTATCTTTCTTTCTTTCTTTCTTTCTTTCTTTCTCTTTCTTTCTTTCTTATGCTTTCTTTCTTTCTTTTCTTTCTTCTTTCTTTTCTTTCTTTCTCTTTTCTTTCTTTCTTATCTTTCTCTCTTTCTTTCTTTCTTATACTTTCTTTCTTTCTTTCTTTCTTATGCTTTCTTTCTTTCTTTTTACGTTTTTATTCTTTTTTCTCTTTTTACTTTCTTATTCCATTCTTTCATTTTTTTTCATTATCTTTTCTTATTCTTTTTTCTTTCGTTTTCCTTTCTTAATTTTTCTTTTTACTTTATATTCTTTCTTTCTTCCTTTCTTTCTTTCTTTTTACTTTCTTATTCTTTCTTTCATTTTACTTTATATTCTTTCTTTCTTCCTTTCTTTCTTCCTTTCTTTCTTATTCTTTCTTTCTTTTTACTTTATATTCTTTCTTTCTTCCTTTCTTTCTTTTTACTTTCTTATTCTTTCTTTCTTTTTTACTTTATATTCTTTCTTCCTTTCTTTCGTTTTGCTTTCTTATTCTTTCTTTCTTTCTTTTTACCTCATATTATATGTTTTGTTTTACTTTATATACTTTATTTCTTTCTTTCTTTCTGTCGTTTTACTTTCTTATTCTTTCTTTCTTTCTTTCTTTCCTTTCCTAACAGAGACCATGTATCGTTTCTTATATGTCTTTTCTTTTTTTCCACGCGATCAAAACGGGAATAATCTACTACTGAATAATCATTGGCAGGAAACATTAATCAATTCATTCTTTCTTTATTTATTTATTTCTTTCTTTCTTTCTTAAACGGAAACCATCTAGCGTTTCTTATATGTCTTTTCCGTTTTCCCGCGCGATCAAAACGGGAATAGCTCATTACTTATGATTTACTGGCAAGACGTAACGGTTGCGTTAACAAAAGCGGGGAACTAGAAGAATCGAAGCAATATATTATAACTGCCATATGATTATCAGTTCTTTTTGACTTTATCTCTGGATTCAGATATTTTAACGGCGAATACATATATTTAATTACTTGTAGTTTTGAGGGCTTACTTCAACTGCGTTTTACTGCTGCTTAAGCTACTCGCATTTTTCAGGACTTACGTCAACATCACGTTGAGACGCCGGACCCCGTACGATCATCGAATTTAAGCAACGTCGTGCCTGGCCAGTATCTAAATAGGTGACTACTTGGGTATACCACGTGATGTATGCTTGGATGGGCGACTGGAATAGATAACGACCAGGAATAGATAATCAGAGAGCCGAGTTCCAATTCCAGTCAGGTTTGTTATATTCACTTATATTCACATTGGGAAATGTATTACTCCACCTCTTTTGTTCTCCCTAGCTATGGGTTAATTAGTAAAACGTGTATCACTAAATCATTATTATCTGAAATTTTTTCTGGCTTTAAATAACCTGCAAATGGCTGAAAAGCAATCGAAAATGAATCAATCAAACCAATAAAAATCATTTTTCGGTTCGTGGAAGGAAATTTTAAAAACATGATATCTGACTGTATTATGCAAAACTGGCTTAATGGTGATAACATTTACTTTGAAATAAAGCCCAGAATTAAAACAAATAAAAAAAAACAGTAATTGTTGAATGTTATTTTTAAAACGCAAGGCAATGCATAATCCACCTAGAAATTTTCGGTATCATTCCGATGCAACAAGCTCACCCATATGTCAATCATTTAGTAACCACCAAAAATATTATTTTACAAATATACAATATAGGACTGATTAAAAAACAAAAAAAAAATATTCCTTATTTTTTTTACAACATATTTTATATATGCAGGTGTAATAAACTAACGAATAAAAATAACGGTATTTATAGAAACAGATGGCGACAATAAACGTTGCATTTAAATTTTTGTCTATTGAAGTTGACAGCAAAGTAAGACCCAGGAAGAGAGTTCCACTGGCGAAAAGTAACACAGTAATTGAAATCAGTAATTTGAAACGGAAAATGATGAGACCTAACTGCCAATCTAGCAATACGTTTATATTCACGAAGTCGAGGAACCGAAGGATAAAAATCATTAGAACAATTCTCATGAAAATTGGAGTTGAATTTTCAAATCGCTGTTCCCTTTCAGTCTGAATTCAAAGAAAAAATCAGATTATTTTGGAATAAGGAATCGATATAGAACTTAATCGATCCCATTTAGTAAGATAACGAATCGATATTAATAAAATTAATGGTTTTAATGGTGTTCAATACTGGTTAAAACCATTTTCATTAGAATCGATCATCTGTCATTTCTAACAATTAAAACTAGCGCAGGTTAGTCGATTGTCAGCTCCCTGATAATGTCGTTAAGGTATTAAATAAATAAAGACTCAAAATCCAATGTTTTCCAAGATCTATTGAAGATAAAAAAAACAAAACAAAAGAAAAAAAACAAAAACAAAAAAAACAGTTTAAATGAGGGAAAATTACACAAATGAAATAAACATTGAAATCACCTTTCCGGCAATTTTCTCTTTCAGGCAAAAAATAAAATAAATTAACTTTTTCTTAAAATAAAATAAATGTTAATGATCTACATATTATAATTGAGTTATGTGCAATTTTAATTTTTTTCCGTTCTTCATTTTCGTCTAAATCTTACATTTCAAGTTGTATAATACCGAGGTGTAACTTTGAAACATATCTTATGATTTTCTAGAATAGTTCACGCGGTAATGTATAGAACTTAGCGTTCCTTTGACAAAATCAGTACTCAGTGCTTATAATCCATTTTTCTCAAGTGACATTGCATTCAATGCCAGGTTTTACATAGAGTATGTGTGTATGTGGGTCAGTAAAATTAAACATTACAAATTATATATATATATATATATATATATATATATATATATATATATATATAGGTAAATTTATAAAGTTTAATCTAAGTTTATTAAGGTTATTTTTTTTTTTTTTCGGAACTGATAAGGGAATGAAGAAACTGATACAATAATTATATTCTCAAGCGCTTTAAGCCAATCGATTAAGCATTTTCAAAGTGTCCGTTAGATGAAGAATGCTTAACACATCTTATATATAAAGTACAGTTTATGTGTGTACGTTTGTGCGTGTGTGTCCAGGCAACACTCTCTGCTCCCACTGGTCAGATTTCAATGATTCATAGCTCAATCAAAGGCCCTAGAAAAGTTAGGCGTAGGAAACAATGTTTTTTTTTTTTTAACTCAGATTCAGGGTTGCCAGATCATGCGAGGTTAAATATATATATTAATATATTATACTAGCCATTACCATTGCTTTCAAGGTTCAAGGGGAGAAACTCTTATTTTCTTTTTGTATCTGAAATTGCAGTGCACGTTTTATAATAAACTAGCTTAAAATCCGCTCTATCGGGCAGCATTTAAGCAAGGTCTTGTGGAGGACTCTTGGTTTGGCCAGCATCACAATAGGTAGGGAGAAGTAGATGCGATAGGCATCAATAAACTACAAAAGAATCTAAGATTGATAACTGCATTTAAGTATTGAATTAATATTTAAGCTTATTTTTTAAAAGTTCAACGATAATTCTACTGCCACTTAATTTAAAGACGATTTGATGCACGTAGATCCTTATTTTCCGTAGAAACAATTATTTTTATATAATGGGTGACAGAACATAGGAAAATTTATAAGATAAAATTAATATAGTCTAAAGATGGGAAAATAGAAATTAGAATTCGTTATACATTCAACATTTAAAGAGTTAGAGAAACATAATAGCTAATTAAATAAAACCTATATTATGCACTCTATATGAATATATGCAAAATTGGATGGCAATTATCCAACGAATTCTGGGGTTAAAAAGCCCCAACTCTAATATAGTCATTTATACACTAAAAGGTCAATATCTGCATTATATATTATCCACTTTTCTTTAGGAATACTGTCTTATATAATGCAGAAAAGTATTTGAAATTTGCATTTTACTTGGACTTCAACAAATTGGTATCTATTTATAAAACTTTCCTTCACTATAAGTCAATTTACGAATGAAATGTTTTTACATGTTTTTGTGTTGTGGAATGATTTCGCAGTGGAGTCTTGTATTTGTACAAAAGCGGTCTAAAATAGGTTCACGTACAAAACGTTAGGAACTTGATGTAATAGCTATCACGCAGAGTAATCTAGTTGTGGTCGCAGATACTTTCATATTCGACTAACTGTCGTCCGACATCGACTGACTGACTGACTGACTGACACGTTACTCTTACTACTTCTACTTATTATAGGTGGGAGAGAATAGACGTATTCCAGGATAACATTTTTTTTGAAAGATTTCAAGTTGTGAATATATCTTTAACTTGTAGCGCCTGGGGTGGCAGTACCGCCTTAGACACCGAAACTGTTTTACATCCCATGGTCCGTTCGGGGTATGATGATAAACTACATCCGTGTCCTGGGTAAGACGATAAACTACATCCAACAGCAAGTCCTTTGTTGAGGAGGTTTTGAGGAGCGTGGAACCACCTCTTAATTGCTAGTGCTCGGTTAATGCAACTTATCTGGTAGGTATACATAGTGGATAGGGCTTTGATCTTCATGTAGCGACGAAAGGGAAATAACTATGTAAGAAGCAGGCCCGGGGAAAAGGCGCCACTGTAGTCAGGCATGTATTAAAACAAAGGTCCACCGTGACGCGCGGTGGCAGCACCTGCTAGAGTCCCAGCTATGGGCAAATAGTTAACCTCCTCCCCAACTGGGGCCAAAACACTATGAAAGTGTAAAAATAAGTTTTAATATGAGAAATACTTACATTATTACCTGCAATACATTATTAAAAAAAAATACCAGCTATAAATTTTTCAAAATATATTACTATTGTTCCAGGTCTATATTAAGTATGCGACAAAACACTCTACACAGAGACGGCCGCGTACGACTACCAGTATTGGACACTAACATATAGTAAGCTCCGCTTACACTATCTCTGTAATCTGTTCTTAATATATCTTTCTTACATCTAATCCGTGTTCCGTGTTTTACTTCTGTGGTCCCAACTTTGGCCCCACATCAATTACTAGCAATACATTTTGAAGAAAAAAAATTACCAGCAATTCATTTTCGAAAAAAAAAAAATTACCAGCGAAAAAATTTTTGTCGGCATTAAATAACCCTTTGAGGTTGATATGTCATAAACCAAACCAAACATCTCCTGGTTGGCGGCTGACAAGGGCAGAGTAGCCCACGTGTATTCACACGTTGTATGTAGACAGTTAAGAAGACAGACAATTTTGCATGTAGGCTTTTTTATAATGAAGCAATGGAGCCGTCATAGTACGAGAATTTATTAGTTTTTTTTTACGCAGTCAATAGGAGATACATTATACACAAGTATACTTCGATCAGCTTAAAATTCATGCATTTTCGGTAAATGTAACTTACCTGGTAGGCGTACATAGTGGATAGGGTTTTGCTCTTCATGTAGCAACGAAAGGGAAATAACTTAGACTATGTAGGAGTCAGGCACGGGAAAAAAAAGCGCTACTGTAGTCAGGCATGTATTAAAACAAAGGTACGGTATGTAAATCTCGGTATCAGATATTTTACGGTAAGTGGTTTTTCTCATCATTTTGGGGTAGCTTTGTACAAAAAAAGAATGAAGACAATTTATTTGCTATAAAATATGCCCAGGATGATGCCCAGTAGTGCAATATTTGACTACGGCTACAAGTATTTTTTTAGTTGTTAAGTACGCATTACACACGAGCGAGATGAAAAAAAAAATTAAATTTATTCAGAAGTATAAAGAGAAAGGCGTTATACACAAAGATTTAATTACTTTTTTCGTCTGTGTTTTTCGTTAATATGAAAAACGTCAACAATATGGCGGACAAATAAATTCACCAAACACCGAATACATGCGCGAATATACATGTATTATTTTATTGTCAGCAGATCTTAGCACACTTGTAGCGTTATTTCTACTCTACTCGGCAAAGATCAATACATCCTGAGCTTCCGATCCGACGCTTATAATATATTGAAATAAATTTCAAATATATACATATATATATATGTGTGTGTGTGTGTGTGTGTGTGTGTGTGTGTGTGTGTGAAATTGTATATATAAATAAAATATATATACATACATATATATATATATATATATATATATATATATATATATATATATATATATATATATATATAAGCTATTATGCTGTTTTTATCATATTATTTATTATCATTTATATTTAACATTAAACTATATTTAATTCAACATGAAAAGACGATGGACATCAGAGTAAGACTAATCAAAAGAGAAAACTGAAATGTTTCAAGATCAGCGTCCCGTTTCAATATGATCACGTCGGCGTAGTCTAATGTTAATTATGTTTTATGAATATGTCCTGAAGATGGTCTATTAGACCGAAACGTCCGACGTTGATATTATATTAACATTAAAAACAGCATAATTGGATATTAGGATTTTGTTTTTCCGTATATTTTTCTTCATACTGACGGATCCATATATTTGCTTACATACATACATACATATATATATATATATATATATATATATATATATATATATTTATATATTTGATGTGTGAGTTTGTGACTCTATATATATTTAGTGGGATTGATATGAGTTTGTGACACTGGGTTTCATGTCTTTGCATTGATACTGAGTGCTTTTTCAATAGTACCACGAATATATATATATATATATATATATATATATATATATATATATATATGAAGATTCATATGATATGGAAAATTATTATATGTGTAGTGCTTGTTAGATATTATAAAAAAGTCTAATGGCACCAAATGTAACCATATTCTGTTACATATTTGATGCTTGAAAATGCCACAATTTCAATTTGACCATAATAGATAACATCTTGTTCTCTAATGAAGCAGGTCACGTACCAATATTTGAACCCAGCTAAATAGCTGAATTGTGTTCGAAGTTAGCAGGTAGGTGTCTGAATTTCATTGCAGAATAAAAGAACTGGAAAACATTCATTCTCTCTATTTTGGCCGCATCAGGCTAAAGCGGTTAATTATTCGTATGCAGGACCATTATATTGCGCATGGAGTAAGTTACGAACTGAAAAATATACATTTATATACAGGCCTTTACCGAACAACGGGCCTTCTACTTCGGACAGTTAAGGTTTGAAAGACACGATTACATTATCTTACCCACTGGGAGGTGTTTGCCAGATGCAGGTATCTATATAAAACAAGAAAGCCTTTGTAAATCGATTCTATTATACTCTATTCAATAAGGGGAAAACAAAATTTATTTGGAGGGATATGCTTCAAAAGGCAATATGGATTAATCAAGGAATGACATAAGCGTGTTTTCTCCCATGTTAACTCCCTCCGTCTCTGTCGGTCTTTTGTCTGTGTGTGTGTGTATATATATATATATATATATATATATATATATATATATATATATATATATATATATATATATATATATGACGATTGCGTCTAGCATGAAACAGCCTGTTGCCTCCTAAGTCTTGACTTCAATGTTCACTTTTATATATCTCTGATATTGAGCATTTTATAAATATAGACTTTCATATATATATATATATATATATATATATATAAAGAAATGTATATATATATATATATATATATATATACATTTTTATATATATATATATATATATATATATATATATATATATATATTTTCTTTTATATATATATATATATATATATATATATTTTTTTTTGTGTGTGTGTGTGTGTGTTTGGTTTTGGTTTGGTTTAGTTTATTTTGTTTTACGGCATATCAACCTCAATGGGTTATTTAATACTGACAAAAATTTTTATTGCTGGTAATATTTTGTTTTCTCAAAAATCTATTTTTGGTAATATTTTTCTTTCAAAATTGTATTGCTGTTAATAATTTTTTCAAAAAAAGTATTGCTGGAAATAGTTAACTATTTGCCCATAGCTTGACCCTAACAGGTGATACCACCCCGGGTCAGGGTGGACCTGGGAACACCAGCAATTAAGAGGTGGTTCCACGCTCCTCAAAAACCGATTAGAGGCCTTCTTGCTGGATGTTGTTTATCGTCTTACCCAGGATGCAGATGTAGTTTAACGTCTTACTCAGGACGAGGTTGTGTCTGAATATATATATATATATATATATATATATATATATATATATATATATATATATATATTATTTATAAGAATAATAATTATTTCCTTTCGTCCTATATTTGGGGACTCATCAGCAGTGAGCATCCACTACCAAGAATTGAAACCCGGATGATTCTTGCATGGATATACAGATGAAAGAAATTATTGGGAGGATTTGAAATAATCCTAATTAATTCATCGAGTCTCGAAAAATCGTCAATAGAATGGAGAACGCACGATATCGAATCTAATTAGTTACCCCTTCGTCACCGAGGTCCGTTGGTACAGTTGGTACTGTATCATACAATTGCCTCGTATCGTTAAGATCCGGGTTCGATTCTTGGTAATGGATGCGCGTTGCTCATGAATCCCAAATAAGACGAAACGACCGTCCAGTGCTTTCTGCATTCTGTTGAAGTTTTTTATAGATTCGATTAATTACTTAAGATTATTTCAAATCGTCCTTATGTGTGTGTGTGTGTGTGTAAGTAAGAGAGAGAGTGTGTATGCGCAGACACGCGCATACACACACACACTCTCACTCTCTCTCTCTCTTTCTCACGTACACTAGAATTAGGATCCGATAGAATCATAGGATAACGAACAAATAGGAAATGCTTATGAATTTAACATTTTTCGCTTGTAAATAAAGTTTTATAAAATATGGAGGAGAAAAGGAAATTTTTGCAATATTTGTTTTTGTGTTTGTTTTTCATTGGTTGAGCATGCCCCACGTGTATTTGTCCTGTCAAGCAGCGTTCGTGTATATATTTATAGTGTGTTAGTATATCACAATTCAAAATGGTAACAACAAAGTCCTTGCCGTTATCTTTTACGTCGTATGAGAAAAAAATAATTTTTGAAAGGATTATTTTTATCCAGCAACATTTCTTATGTCTACAATGGTTATTCTTAGTGTGTACAAGTGTTTCAGTTGCTATACTTGTTTTTATTTTATTTCATTTCATTAAACTGTGAAACTAATAACAAGCCTCTTAGACTGAGAAGTCCTGCTAAAGAAGAAAATAGTATGAAAAATTTGGAGATCTTTTCTGGTAATTAACCCCAAAATATTAATAGATCCCAAAATAAAAAGAATTTGTATTTACTAAATTCACGCCAATTTCTTCCAGGCCTTTCTAGGGACATTATTATTATTATTATAAATAAACAAAAATAAATCATGAAATAAAAATAATGCAAATTATAAATAAAATGAAACAATAACATAAAAACATTGTATAAAATAAATTCAATAAATAATAAAATAATCCCAGCATGCAACAAAAACCGTTCCTGCCGGAAATACGGACACTTTACCAAAAGGCATTAAATTCAAAGTCTTTGCCAAGAACCCTCAGGCAGGCACCACGTGTGTATCTTATCTCTCTGTGATATGACTTGTAATACTACGGAGTAATTTCTCCCTTTTATCACATGCACCATAAAACAATTGTAATCTAAAAAATACACACAAAAATTATAAACAAATTTGATGAAAATTAACACAAATTTTACTATGCTTTACTGTTATTTCTGTAAGTTTTATTTCCTTCCAATTATGCTTTTATTTCCGTGAACACTAGGTTAATTTCTGCTACTTTGATGTGAATAACCATCTACAGCCTTCCATTGCAATTCGGTTGGGTTGACACTCGAAAGAACTTGCATATTAAAGAGAGACCTTATAGAGCTTATAATTTTCAAAAACAAGGATCATAACATTCATCGAGTGATTTGTAAGTTAATGCCTCTTTAAAATTTTGTTTTTGCGAAGGGATTTCGCCATTTTATATCATTAACTTTACTAATCTACTTTATGTATGAATAATTCATTGTAATATATATATATATATATATATATGCGTGTGTGTGTGTGTGTGTTGGAGGTGAGGTTCTATTATGCTAGACCAAGTAAAAAATCTCTTATACTAGAAATACTGATATGACTATTTCTTAATATAGTTTTTATATTTTTATAAATTCGTTTTCAATTTGGAAGCTGCTATTATACTTGGATATGTCTGTTGGAATAAAGGAAGTATAAGAAACCTATCGCTTTCTCCTCCTTTATCTATGGGTTGTTTTTCAGGATATACTGTGCTCTCTCGTCTACGTTTGCAGCCAGCCTACCAAAATTGACTAGTTACGGAATCAGTGGGAGGCGACCAAGTTTTTTTTTTCACGTCTTTAAAAACGGTCATTTTTAAAGTACAGATAAATATATATCCAAATATATATTAAACAAAGAGAAAAGAAGAGAAAAGATAATCAGAAGAATTACTCGCTTGCATAATACCCACCCACGAAACAGTGGGGAACAAAATGTACATTTACTCGTAGAATGAATTTTAACACTATTATTATGCATCAAGCAGATTTTATTATCAGCAGGACTCACAGTGAGTCCTCAGATATGATAGAAAAACAAGCATATATGATTGAAAAACGACCCAATCTTAATAAAAACACTATTTTATCGTCAAAATGGTTAATTTGCAGTTTAGAACCCGCGCCCAGTTCGCATTAAAAATTTCCAAAATACTTATCTTTATGTGTAATTGTACATGCTTCATTTGAATCTAGCTTGATAAATTTGATAAAGTCTACCGTTTTGGAGTTATCAGCAGTAAAATTTCGGATTTATTCGCCTCGCGGGCAGCCATTATTGGAGTTGTTTGCGTATATTCGCTACGGATAGCTATGAGTGGGCTGTGCACTTGTTTTGATCATTGCGCACGCAATATAGTTCCCTCGCGTAGTAAATTAGACAAGATGAGACGAGAGATCAGTAAACAAGGCCTTTAAATACATTTTCTTCTGGGCTTAGTTTTACGCTGCAAATATATGCAAACAACCCCAGTAATGACTGCCGCTAACGACGAGAATGAATCCGAAATTTTACTGTCGATAACTTCAAAACGGTAGATTTTAACAAGTTTATCAAGCCAGATTCGAATGGCGCATGTACAATTACACATTAATTTAAGTATTAGGGAAAGTTTTAATGCGAAATGAGCGCGAGTGCTAAACTGCAAATTAACCATGTTATTATTTAGAGGGAAGTGCAAATTATATTTTTAAATCTTTTTTAGGAACTTCAAAATTTTATTCTTGCGTTAGAACAGAAAATTTTAGCGAGTTTTGCTATGAAAAAATTGATTTGGAAATTCTTGCAAGAATAAAATAATTGCCGAATTTTAATGAAAACTTCAGGACTTATTCACAATTGAATGAAATTGTGTTAGACATGTTTCTTTTCTAGAAAATTTTGGATTATTTTTATATCTGCTACGCCCCCTCATTTAATTTTAAGAAATGGCTCAATTTGTATATTTGTTCTTTTCTAAAACAGGGACACAGTTGCCGAAATTCTACACTGAAGCGTAACATAAAATTAACATATTCAATAAAACCAACATATTATTATTTAGAACATAAATCTAAGACGTCACAGCAACAGAATTCCAAAAATATTACATGCTTCTGCAGAATCTTACGCACCCATAGCAATATTAAACTCTGGGTTGTTTCTTTTAGTCCACGATCATTCGCCGTGGAAATGTACCAGTGTTTGTACCTGCCTTATGATATTAATTTCTTGAGCACTAATAGGGAAATATTCTCGAGCGATCTTTATAGACACTATGATTAACCTCTTAGTGATGGACGGGTAGAAGTCGCAAATATCGAATTTTATGGATGCGTATTCATATTTTATTTTTATCTTATTAAATAATTCTATGGCATGAACTGTTTTTGACACTTGTTGATCCCTAGATTCTAGCATCGATTTTAAGTTTTGTGTCTATTTCCTTGGCTTTTTTTATTGGTGTTGATTTCCCAGTTTTTGGTTGCCGTTTTGTAAAATTTCTTGATTTCCTTGTTAATAGCACACACACACACACACACACACACATATATATATATATATATATATATATATATATATTGATAATATTAGTGGTAAATATACACATGCATATGCAATCATATATCTAAAATACATAAATATATATATATACATACATACACATACATATATATTTGTATAAAAAATAATTCCAAGAGGATAGAATCCACGTAGAACTTAATGTCCAGGAGAGAGTAAGGATATAATACATACACTTTCGCTAAATTTTATTTTTTATTCCCGGGGTTGTTTTTTCTGTTTTCTTTTTGAAATTGTAGGTCTGATGAATTGGATCGTATTTACGATCACAGT
The DNA here is from genome assembly GCA_903632075.3 of Acanthosepion pharaonis. Lineage (NCBI taxonomy): Eukaryota > Metazoa > Mollusca > Cephalopoda > Sepiida > Sepiidae > Acanthosepion > Acanthosepion pharaonis. The sequence goes on along the minus strand of CAHIKZ030001757.1, from coordinate 1,451,655 downwards.
GGAATAAATTATGACCATGGAATATTAGTGTTTAAGCCTTTTTATTATATATATATATATATATATATATATATTAATCAATTAGATGTCTCCGTACTATCTGTGGCCCAACGTTTGATGATCGAGTATCAAATGCCGTCCTTTTTTGAGAAATGCAAGATTGGTACCATCGAGACCTTCATAATGCAATCACAATTACGTTGGGCAAACCATGTAGCAAGGATGAGTGATGATTGCATAATAAAAGTCCTTTTCTATAATCAACTCCACAGTGGTCATAGAAATCTTGGTAGACCTTGGCTCCGGTATAAAGATAAACTGAAGAGCAACCTTTCTTGCGTTAACATTTCATTTAAGAACTTTGAAGAGGTAGCTATGAAGAGATCAGAGTATCATTTCAGCTGACATTCAGGAATAATTCACCATCAAGAAGGAAGCATTATTTGACTGCGTGAAATTCGAAAGCAAAATAATCTAACAGTGTTCCTGTTGCACTTGGATACAATACATTCTCCTGTACTGTTTGCGGTCTTTTGTGCAATTCTCGTGCCGGTCTCAAAAGTCATGCTTGTCATAGGCATGCACATAATTAGTTCGTGATCGTAGGAACCTCATACTTCGAACTCTACGGGAGAGGCCGTCATATATACAGTAGCGGCCATAATACAAGGAACGGAAACAACAAAGATATAAATATGTGTATTACTTAAAAAGTAATGCATGATTAGCAATGAAATTTTTACCGAATAAAGATTAGGGTTTAAATGCATAAATATTATACAAAGTTACAAAAATTTACATAATAGTTTTTTTTTTTTTTTTAAATAAACGTTAAATGGAACAAAGGAAATAAGCTACTGGCAAAAGTTAAAGAACGATCTTGTTAATACTTGATTGTGAACAAAAAAAGAAGAAAAAAAAAAACAAGAAAATTTAATATTTGGTAAACATCCCTTTATTTTCAATGAATTCCCTGCAGTGTTGACCACATTATCTAAATAATTTCTTGCAAAATCAGCAGTAATTCACCCCTCCATTCTTATTTCAATAACTCCCATAGGTGATCCTTGATTTTCGGGTTTCTTTTCTGAGCTTCTTTCTCCAATTATATTCCAAACATTTTTCTATTGGATTCAGGTCTTTCACCTGTTCTACGGCGTACGTAAGTTTTGCCCTCAGAACCAAATATAGTAAACTTGGACTCGTCACTGAAATGAACTGTATCCCATTGTGCGTCAGTCCAAACAACATGTTCGCTCACATACTCCAGTCGTGCCATTTGGTTTCGCTTTGAAATGAGAGGCTTCGAAGCTGGAATACGGGCATGCAATCCTGCATTTTTTAACCTGCGAGCAACCGTTTTCCTTGAGATCATATTATCTTCATTAAATTTACGGGAAATTAATGTAGCAGTTTCAAAACGGTTTTTTGTAGATATTCTAACAATTCTTCGATCTTCTCTTTGCGATGTTTTGGAGGTCTGCCGGTTTTTGGTTTTGCATCTAACGTTTTATTGGTTTTATACCTGCTAATTACACGATAAACGACACTTTTAGACCTATGAACAATATCAGAAATTGAATTTTTTCTAGATAGTTAGCGATAATTATTTTTTTACTTCAAGAGAGAGTGTTTTGCGTGTAGAATTTGCCATATTGCTAAAAAATAAAGTGCTAATGATAAATGAACTTTTACTTATTGTTGAAAAGCTCTATCGAGATGTAAATTAAAATTTTATGCAAATTATTAACATCGTTCCTTAACTTTTGTCCGGTAGCTTATTTCCTTTGTTCCATTTAATCTTTATTTTATAAAAAAAAAGGTATCATGTAAATTTTTGTAACTTTGTATAATATTTATGCATTACACCTAATTTTTATTCGGTAAAAATTTCATTGCTAATCATGCATTACTTTTTAAGTAATACATATATTTATGTCTTTGTTGTTTCGTTGCTTATATTGTGACCACTTCTGTATATATATATATATATATATATATATATATATATATATATATATATATATATATATATATATATTACACTTTTAGAATATAATTTTTCAAAGCTTCATTTAAAAGGATTACTAGGAATGCAAAACCGTTAAGTAAGTAAAGGAAAATTACTCCACTTCCTTTCCCAAGAAATAATGTTTATTGACAGACATAAAGAAATTAAATCTGTGGAGAGACATGATAGTCTATATTCTGACTGGATATGGAATTAAAAAATCAAACATATATTACGTAAAATATTAGACGAGAAAAGACAATTCAAATAAACATATAAAAGGTACAGTAAATAATGCTAATTTTGAATTAGAAATCTATATTTTTACACTAGATTTATTGGCCGATAATCCAATAAGATTCTTAGAAAATGAATGAACGCTCTTTTGCAAAAAAAAAAAAATGCTGTTTTGGACGCAGAATAGTGAAGACGCAATAATTCTGTAAAAAAATATTGTACCGATATTATGAACAATATCCCCATTTCTAAAATCATTACATAATATCTTTTAATTATGACAAATGTCGCGACTTGATGAAGCTCTAATTAATATTAATCTATAAAATTTATTTCCAAAGAATGTTTTTCCTACTTTAACAATTGCACGATTTCACTTTAATAGATAAAATAAAATAAAATAAAATAAACACAGCCAGGAAGAAACCAGGCGAACCTTAAAATGAAGTTGTCATTTTCTCGAAAGGGAACATGCCGACAAAATGCAGAAATGTGTTACATCTCTTCCCTTCTATACTGAAAATAAATCTCGAGTATGTTTCAAAAGCTGTCTTTACTCACAAGCCCGGCAATCCATGTTGTCAAAACTGTGCTTTACTCAAACGCCAGAGAAGCATCACTTCACGTCGTCTCTTTGTTTTCTGTACTGACTCGATTTCATTAACCGGGCGTTATGGGCAACTTGGCAGGCTAAATGTGATGGACATTGATTGGGGAGCGAGGAAAAGGTAGGTAAACACAACACCAGGAGTTGAATTGTGTTTTTTCTCTCTCTCTCTCTCTCTCTCTCTCTCTCTTTATTTCTCTCTCTCTCTCTCTTTATTTCTCTCTCTCTCTCTTTGTCTGTCTGTCTCTCTCTTTTATTATTTTTTTAGCAAGGACGACGGAATCTAAGTTATTCTTTTCGACGATTTTCATTCATTTTGAAATTTTAAGTTGCGAATTAAACACAAGAAATATATATATATATTTTTTTAAAGGTTTCGTATTTGAAAGAAAACTATTTTAGTTGTTCTGACCCTGGTGTTGATATTTTTAAAAAGCAAGAAAAAAAAGTGAATGAAATTAAATATTAGTTAACGAAAAATTAAAGTTCTTTTTTTTATTTGTTTATTGCTGAAAGTTTTGTTCTTCGTTTGTCGAGCTTCCAATAAAATCATTGTCTTAATTAGAAACAGGTCTGTAATACCGTTTTTCCCCCCTGTTTGTGTGTCGCTGATGGGAAGCAAGAATCAAAGAGGTTTTAGTTTGTTTTTTTTTTAATTTCTTTCATTCGTGTTTTGACTCTGAATCACTTATTGTTTCAAGAAAACAAATTATCTCGCCTCCCCGTTCAACAACGTTTTGTTGCCATTTCGACGAGATCTGAAGCGGAATAAACAAGATATTCTTCACTCTTCACACAAAGAGTTTTTCTTTTATATTTAAATTTTATATTATTAAAAGAAAAAAATACTTGTTATTTTAAAGGATCAAACAACATACTGTCGAGAGTTTTCAAGAGACGAGATTAAAAAAAAACGCAAAAAGAACAATCATTACAAGTCGGGTTTTCAGAGTATGGTAATGTTTAACCAGTAATTTGCCGTTATGAATAAGAAATAAGTTTACCTCATACTTGCAGTCTAGAGACTAACTAAGCTGAGCTTAGAAAACAAAACAAATTCTTCGGTGTTGTCTGATTGATCATAAATATTGAATAGAGATTTTAATCCTCACTGAGTTCTCCATACTTGTTGCCTTGTACCAAACTAGGCAAAGGTTAGTAAATAACACAACCGCTATTGTGTAGAATAATTTAGTGCTGAACTAGTATGTTTAATCATTAATATTGAATAGGAAGCTCGTTCCTCACCAGGTGCCCTATACTTGTGGCCTTGTACCAAACTATTCAAAGGTAAGTATATAAAAAAACTACTATGGTATAGGATAACTCAATGTAGATCGTGTCTGGTTAATCATGAATATTGTTTATAGAGTTCGATCCTTACCAGGAGCCGCATACGTGTGGCCTTGTGCCAAACTGTGCGAAGGTTAGTAAATAACAAAACTGCTATGGTGTAGGATAATTTAATGCTAATTTATTATGGTTAATCATTAATACTGAGTAGTGAGTTTGATACTCATCAAGTGGCCCATACGTGTTGCCTTGTATCAAACTATGCAAAGAGTAATAAATAACAAAACTCCTATTTTGTAGGATAGCTTAAGGCTAAGTTAATCAGGGTAATCATTACTATTGAGTTGTGAGTTCGATCCTTAATAGGTGCTGTAACCATGTGATCTTGTACCAAACAAAGTAAAGTAAGGTAAATAACACAACTCCCATATTGCTGATCTTGTCTGGTCAAGTATTAATACTGAATAGTGAATTTGATCCTCCCTTGGTGCTGTAATCATGTGACCTTGTACCAAACAATGTAAAATGAGGTAAATAACACAACTCTATGGTAGCATTCGCCAACTTAAACAATGAGACCGACCAGAAGACTTAGAGAAGATTCTGAAGTCGTCTAGAGGCAGTGGTTGAATCCAATGGTGTTTTTTATTGAATAAATTTACTCTTTAGTATTTCAAGATAATTTTGTGTAATATCTTTTAAAATGAGATGTCTGTGTTATTTTAATTTTGGCGTAATTTAGACGGCAATTCATCCATCGTACCCTGTATTTAAAAATTTAAAAATAAGAAATGTTACGAATCGTGCAAAAGTGACATTAAATCAAAATAAAGTTGTTTGCCAACAAAATACTACGACTTAAAATAGTCAGGCCGACAGTCACAACACGTGAAAACACCGATTCCTCTATAATCACCGAAGCTGAAAGTCGATCCTGGCCAGTAACTTGCTCGGTGGCCGCTTGGTGATACGAGATCCTGTAAGCTTGGATGTGCGGGTGGTGTAATGGATAATGACACGGAATTGTTATCCGGAGAACATAGTTTCGTTTCCCGTTGGGTTTTTTATATTCACTTACGCGTAACCAGCCTTGGGAAAGGCATGGATCCACATCTTCTCCTCCCAGACACAGGTTAATTAGTAAGACTTCAATCACTAAATATTATTATCTCCTTACCATCAAACTATATATCTTACAGTATCTGTCTATATTTCTGAGATGAGGTATTATGTACACTATTTACATTATTTGGACTACTGTCCTCATCTTTGACGCCATATTTATTACAACGTTTCGACCTTTCATTATCTGTCTATATTTCTGAGATGAGGTATTATATACTTTATTTACATTATTCGGACTATTGTCTTCATCTTTGTTGCCATACTTATTATAATGTTTCGGCCGTTGTATGCTCCGGCCTTCTGCAGGTCGTTGGAATGTCGAACTGAACCCTTTATTTCGTTCACTGGGGTAGACTGTTCTAGTTCCACGTGCCATGTTTAATGGATGTCACTTATCAGTTATCTCCTATTAATTCCACTCTCCAGGTTCTCCACTACCTTAACCGGGTATTGAACTTACACTCTTTGGGTCCTGTCACTGGATCTAACCAACGCCTTTATCCACTGTGTCATGTTTCCTTGAGATCCAGAGCAGTCTACACCAGTGAGCGAAAGAAAGGGTTCGGTTCGACATTCTAACCACCTGAAGACGGTCAGTGCGTACAACGGCCGAAACGTTGTATAAATATGTCCGAATAATGTAAATAATATACATAATACCTCCTCTCAGAAATATAGAGAGAAACTAATTTTCATTTTATTTATTAATTTTAAATAATTCAATTAGAAAAAAAGTAAAAAGAGGTAAAATAAAAGTGTTTTGTAAAAGGCACTCTCTCTCACTCTCTCTCGTATTGTGCCTCCCTCTTTCATACACATACTGATTCTTTTCCCTTTTACACACACACACACACACTCATTCTCACTCTGTCAATCCCTCTCTAACATGCATAGAAACACGCTCTCCCTTTATATCTCTCTCACACACACTCTTGGCACTCTGTCGCCCTCTCAAATGCATCCCACACGCACGCATACAATCCCTCTGTTAATGTCTCAATCTCCCACATACATCATCTCTATCCCTTTCTCAAACACAAAACATACATTCACTCTCTTTCTGTCACTCTCACACACATACACTACACTCTCTCTCCCTCCCATTCCTCACTTCCATTCTCTCACACACATATTCTGTCTCCATCTGGCTTCCGTAGGCTGGTCTACAAAAACAGATGGGTCTCCTTTATCATTCTTCTATCAGTTTTAATTTGTCCTTAAACTGGTCGGAAGCCACAACGAGAAGACAGTGTTTAACTTTATGTTCAAGCGATGCTTATTTTCTAAAATTCTTCTTATCCTCAGCCTATCAAGTTAGAGAGCGTTTGCCAGTTAATTTAAAGCACAAAAAAAAAAGAAATCCATATTCTTTTCACCTGTTCCCCGGAATTTTTTTTTTTATAATATATATATATATATATATATATATATATATATATATATGTTAAACGAGGCATACCGGTGTGTCTTGGAAGCAAGGGAATGCGTTATTTGTATTATCTAGTTTGATTTCAGCAACACCTGACTATAAAATGAGGAAAGGAAAAAAATTACAATATAATCGTAAGAATTCCGTCTAATTCGAAAGAAACATCAAATCGAATTTCTTCCCTAGACGCGAAACGGAAAATGTGCTAATAGTTACGTGTAACTTTATTTCTCAAATTCTATTACCTTTGTTAGGCGATGCCGGTAGGTAAAGGCTGAAAGGAAATGGTCGATAGAGTCGACAAGACATTAATATTCTTAGGTTCGATGAACGAAGAATCTGTCTCGGTGTCTGGTGTAGTGATGATATGCAGTAGGGAGGTAAAGAAATCCTTAGATTAGATGAGAAGTTTTCAATGGAGCGAACTACTTAAATGTCTTCCATCTAACTATTATTCTTTCTGGACTATTGGATTAGTAGATTTCTTTTCTTTTTTTTTTAACAGGACTTCCATGTTGCTTGCTTTTCTTCACGATTCTTTCTACAATCATTCCTGGCTTAAATCTTTTCTTTCTGTTTCGTTTCCTCGTTTCTTTAAAGAATGCCGTCTTCATTTTTTTATGCATATCACTGCAAGAAGGGCGATAATGCCACTATCACGCAAAGGGTTACAGAGAGTGAGATCAAGAGTCAAGAGGAGTGTTTGGGAAAAGAATAAAGAGAAGGACGGGGTCTCAAGATCAAGATCAAAGCATCAGAGGATGTCGATTGACATTACATTTGAATATTTGAATATTATAGCTATAATGGTTGCAAGTTAAGAGAAAGAGATTTCTAATGTTGGGAAGTGCGAGATAAGAAGCTGTTGGAGTCGAAGAGATAGCTACATTTAACCGTTTCGAGAGTGAAAGGGTGGGACTGAGATGCCAACCTAGTAGCACGCTTAAATTCATGCAGTTTGGAAACCAGTGAAAGTAGATCGTCAGAGCAGTTGCCATGAAATTACGTGTAGAAAAGACAGAGGGAAGCCACAGCACGTCTGTAAGAAAGTGACTGTAGACGAGATGCCAGATCAGGACCAAACACGTTGCATATCCGTCGTTTCTTTTGTCACACACACACACACACACACACACACACACACACACATATATATATATATATATATATATATATATATATATATATAATTATTATATAAAAATATGATTCCAACACGCTACATGAGAGTTCTCATGTTTCAAAACAAGATCCGAAAACTTCAATTTAATTATTTGAATTAAATTTAATTAAAGTACTAAGCTCTGTTGCATCTTTAAGCGAAATTTTTTGTGCTCTACTTTTGTATGGAGCACTATTTTTTTTTAAATAATAACAAAAATAAAAAAACTTTGGATTATTTACGTAACGAATTATTTCCTATTTTCTATATATTTTCACACACACACACACACACATATATATATATATATATATATATATATATATATATATATATATATATATATATATATTATATACCGTTCCATTAATTCGTTCATATCTTGTTTTTTACTGCCATATCATCGTTTGATAAAAAGCTTCTCGTTTGATCGTTAAGTTGAACAACGTTGAACTTAGTCAGATTCTGCTCTGCTGCTCCTGCTATTTATTTCGAGGTTGTTGAGAAAATCCAAAGAAGGATCTCTAGCGTAATCTATCCTGAGTTTGCATCTCGACTTAAGTCACTTTTTTTTTCTTAAACTTTTCACTCCAACCAAGGCGGGAGTACCACCAGAATGCAAGGGCGTTATAGAAAGTGGGAGCAAGAATAAAGAGACATAAAAGTGGAAAGGATGAAGAGAAGGACAGGGAATAAATAGATCAAGGCCTCGGGAGATGTCGATTGACATTCTATTCGAATAATTGGAGAGTATAGCTATCAGGGAAGCAAGTAAGAGGAATGGAGTTTCACAGACGGGAGGTGCAAGGCATGAAGCTATTGAAGTAGAAGAAACGGCTGCATTTAACCGTTTCGACAGTGAAAGAGTGGGACTGAGATGCCGACCTAGTTGCACGTTTAAATTCATGCAGTTTGGGAACTAGCGAAAATAGCTCGTCAGAGCAGTTACCATGAACGTATTTGTAGAAAAGACAGAGGGAGGTACTTATTTACCTATGTAACGAGGCTTCTCTCTGCCTTTTCTAAAAATATTTTCAGGGCAACTGTGCTGATGGTCTTTAATCGCTAATGCCTCTACTAAATAAATTTAAGCGTGCTACTAGATTGGCATCTACGGTTCAACCAATTACTTTTGAAATAGCTACCACCACTTCTACTACAACATTTTGTTTTCTTGCACTTCCCGCCCGTGGACTCCATTTTCATTTTACTTGCTTCCCTGATAACTACAATCTTCAAAAATTTAAATGCTGCGTCAGTCGCCATCTTCTATCTTCTCGAAATCCGTTCATCGTATTTCCTCAGTATTTTCTCCCCCTTTTTGTTACCTGGAACCCCCTGCGTCGTGGTGGCATTTCTTGGGGGGGGAGATGATTTACTTGCTTTCTTTTCTTTTTCTTTTAATTTATTCTTTCTTTCTTTATTCGTTCATTTTATTTTGTCATGTTTGTAATTGCATTTTCCTTTTATTTCTTTTTATTTTCTGTCTTTTCTTGCTATTTTTCTTCTTTCATTCTTTCGTTTTGTTTTTCGTTTCATGTTTGTATTTACTTTGTCTACGTTTCTTTCTTTGACTTTTCATTTCTTTAAATTCCTCATTTCTTTATTTCTTTCATTTATTCTCTCTTTCTTTCGTCCATTAACGGACAGACGGACAGACAGACACATGTACACTGCGCTTTATTTATATAGATTATTTATATTTTTCTTGCTTTCTTTCCCTCTTACTTTTTGTATTCATGATTTTCTTTTATTTTCATTTCTTTCCTTGTTTCTTTTTCTTTGTTTTTTTCTTTTTCTTTCTTTTATTCTTTTTTTTATTTTCTTTCTTCCTTTCTTTCTTTCCTTCTTTCTTGTTTTCCTTCTTCCTTTCTTTCTTTCCTTTCTTTCTTGTTTTCTTTCTTCCTTTCTTTCTTTCCTTTCTTTCTTGTTTTCTTTCTTCCTTTCTTTCTTTCCTTCTTTCTTGTTTTCCTTCTTCCTTTCTTTCTTTCCTTCTTTCTTGTTTTCCTTCTTCCTTTCCTTCTTTCTTGTTTTCTTTCTTCCTTTCTTTCTTTCCTTCTTTCTTGTTTTCCTTCTTCCTTTCTTTCTTTCCTTCTTTCTTGTTTTCCTTCTTCCTTTCTTTCTTTCTTTCTTGTTTTCTTTCTTCCTTTCTTTCTTTCCTTTCTTTCTTGTTTTCTTTCTTCCTTTCTTTCTTTCTTTCTTTCTTGTTTTCCTTCTTCCTTTCTTTCTTTCTTTCCTTTCTTTCTTGTTTTCTTTCTTCCTTTCTTTCTTTCTTTCTTTCCTTTCTTTCTTGTTTTCTTTCTTCCTTTCTTTCTTTCCTTTCTTTCTTGTTTTCTTTCTTCCTTTCTTTCTTTCCTTTCTTTCTTGTTTTCTTTATTCCTTTCTTTCTTTCTTTCTTTCTTTCTTGTTTTCCATCTTCCTTTCTTTCTTTCTTTCTTTCTTGTTTTCCTTCTTCCTTTCCTTCTTTCTTGTTTTCTTTCTTCCTTTCTTTCTTTCCTTTCTTTCTTGTTTTCTTTCTTCCTTTCTTTCCTTCTTTCTTGTTTTCTTTCTTCCTTTCTTTCTTTCTTTCTTTCTTTCTTTCTTTCTTGTTTTCCTTCTTCCTTTCTTTCTTTCCTTCTTTCTTGTTTTCCTTCTTCCTTTCCTTCTTTCTTGTTTTCCTTCTTCCTTTCCATTCTTTCCTTCTTTCTTGTTTTCTTTCTTCCTTTCTTTCTTGTTTTCCTTCTTTCTTTCTTTCCATTTTTCTTCATTTCCTTCTGCTTTCTTTCTTTCTTTCTTTTATTATCTTTACATCTGTTTTCCGTTAAAGATTGTTTTTCCCTTATTCCTTGACTTGACTCTTGTATAGATGGACACAATATTTTATCCATGGAATCCACTTCAATTTCTCAGGATGCCAAGCAAGAAATTAAACATACAAAGCATTGCTTTTATGGCTTAGACAAAAAAATAAAATAAAATAAAAACATAATGGAATCATCGCAGCACAAGTCCCTTAATGTCCTATAAAAATTAACGCGTATTAAAAGTATTTTCTTTTTGATTCATGGGCTAAAATGCTTGAGAGCACCTGTATGATTTCATCACATATGCAATGCGCAACATATGGCGTCTTTTGGTCGGTCTCAACTCTTCTGGAAATAATTCGAACGGTTGGTGTTGCATTTTTTTTTTCTGTGTTTTAAAGAATCAAGCTCGACACAATTCGTCTACCTCTGGAATTTATTCCAAGTGACAGGTCGCCAAATATAAATCGTTTAAACTTATTTTTGTAAACATACAACGGGACCCTAACCCCGATATTCACCGACCGGACACATGTCATCCTACGTTGCGTCTCTATTCTCGCTAGTGTCGGTGTGCCACAAGAAGACCACAACGAAGTGAAAGTTGAAAATAAACGCCTCGCCGAGAAATAAGGATATGAATATATATATATATATATATATATATTTTCAAATATATGTAGATGTTTATTGAAGGCTTAACTTGCAAGATATGGATGTATGTGGGTTGATTTACTTGACTCAACACTGGGTCAGGTTGTGACGTCGGGACCCGAGTGTCTTCACTCGGGCCGCTGGTCAGAGCTGGTCAGAGCCGGTCCAAGCTGTTCGTAGCTGTGATATTACCTGCGCAGGGTCGGATCCCTGTGACCTGTAAGTATCCGAATGCGTATACCCCTCAAGAGAAGTGCTTACACACTCAAATATAGTAACTTTCCAAGCGTAGCTTAGATGTGACACAAGGCCGAATCTAGCGGACACCCAGTGACGATCAAACTCACTTCTCAATCGTAATTGCTCTAGCGAGACAAGCTTGATAACTATTACACCGCCACGAGGGACCCAAATGGATGTATATGGGTAGGTGTGTCTTAGGACAACTTTCTCTTACGAAATTTTCACTACTATGACATGCGCCTGGCAACAGCAACGGTCGGCATCGAAAAAACCCTGAGCGGTCCTTAATTGAACTCCTTCAATTTTTTGTTTAGCGGTATATCAACTCTTTACGGGTAATTTAATGTCGAAATTTCATTTTCTTGGGAGCATTGGTAATGTATTTTCCAAAAAATATATTACGGGGATTTTTTTTTTTTTTAACTTTTATAAAACCGTATTGCTTTTACTTCTATCTATGAAAATGTATGATTGTACTTTCATGTTTTGACCCCAGTTTGGGGTTTCGCTATTTGCCATAGCTGGGTCCTTAACTGGTGCTACCATCCCAGCTTAGGTTGAACCTGGGAACAACAGTAATTAAGAGGTGTTTCCACTCTCCTCAAAACTATTGATCAGATTGCTGCTAGATGTAGTTTATCGTCATACCCAGGACAAAACTACTTTAATTCCAACAGTGACTTTTAACACAGGTCTGTGACAAGAAAATCCTCTATAGCCGCTTTTGTCTTCACTTCTTTCGCAGAGTGTTCATTTGTGTATATTTTTTTTCCGTTTCGTTAAAGGAGGTGAGCGCTTTGAAGACCGTATCTCACAAACTCATCGCTAGTCATAAAACACTTGAGATAAAAATCGGACAAGAAATCTTTCTATTTGAGTGTACCAATCATAGTTTACCATTCTAGGTAGCACGACTAGATATTGTTTGATTTAATTCTCCATTCATTGCAGTTGAATGGCAATTTAAAATAATGCCACAGAATTGCTGGAAACTCAGTAGTTGTATCCGGTAAGCCAACTGAAATAGCTGGAACAGATGAATGGTAATGGTAATGGTCAAATTAACAGAAGGAAACAGGAGTAAAAAAAAAAAAAAAAACGGCAAAAGATGGCGGTTTTAATTTAAATTTTAAAATTCGTCGTTGGCATGGAATCAAAATGGGGAACATAGTTACACAGGCGAGAAAGTAAACTTTTGTTGAAATGGAATGTCCCACGCTCGCTATGGCCTTTGTGCACTGACTATATTAGTAGCTATATATAGTGAGCATAGGATATACCTGGGGCCTTGCTTCAGGAATTACTAGCCTGCCACCCGATTCCCTGTTTTTCAGTAGTGTATTGTCTTTTATAATAAACCTCTCTTCTTTCATCTACGCGCGTGTTGCTGTTCCTTCACTTGAGTACAATCTTTGTCTGTTTGTAACCTCTTCAAGGATACAACAAATTTTAGAATAGAAGTTTCAAAAATCTAGCTATTCCAATAATTAAACGGTGTGATCTGTTTGCCAGTGTAGTAGCAGGCTTAAATTCATGAGCTGCCAAAGAATGTGGTGTCATTAGAACATTTTTTAAGCAATTCGCCCCCCCCACACACACTTAAGCAAGGCGGGAGGGCCATTTGCACGCAAGTGGTTTTCATAGGGAAGAGAACAAGAGTAATGAGGCGTGTTTGGAGAGAGGACAAAGAGAAAGAATAAGATCAAGGTATCAGAAGATGTCGATTGACATTACACTTGAATATTTGAAGATTACAATTATCAGGGAAGCAAATAAGAGAAAGAGAATTCCACAGACGGAAAGTGCGAAAGAAGAAGCTGTTGGAGTAGAAGAGAGGTTAATGTTGTGGTAGGATCCACCTAATTTGCCTAGTGGAGTACCGACCATATAAATATGGTTGGTACCGGGAAGAGAGGGAGGAATCAAGAGATTCAACCCAGAGACTCTGCCCGACTGCGACTCAGTCAACACATTCTCCAGGAACGGTCTTACCAGGAAATTTCAAAAGACTATATGTAAATATTGTGTACACTTTCTGGTTTCAATACATTTTGTTCTAAGTACATTTTGTGTTGCATTATTATTCCATGCATTAGTCAAGTTTCAACAATGGCGACGAGGATGAGATTGTTGTGGTAGGATCCACCTAATTTGCATAGTGGAGTACCGACCATATAAATATGGTTGGTACCGGGAAGAGAGGGAGGAATCAAGAGATTCAACCAGAGACTCTGCCCGACTGCGACTCAGTCAACACATTCTCCAGGAACGGTCTTACCAGGAATATACAAAAGACTATATGTAAATATTGTGTACACTTTCTGGTTTCAATACATTTTGTTCTAAGTACATTTTGTGTTGCATTATTATTCCATGCATTAGTCAAGTTTCAACAGTTACATTGCGAGTTAAATATGAATAGAATGTCAGGGAGAAGACATCTCACGACGGGGAGATAGTAACTGAGGTGGGGGGATCACTTCCGAATTTTTCTGGAAGGACTGACAAAGGAATAGATGTTTGTGTGTGTGTGGGCGGTGTTTTTCCCCCCGTCGAGGTAGATGTTGCAGATGTAGTATCTTTCTCTCATCCCTTCCTTCCATCCCACCGTTACGTGACATCTGTTACGTAGCGGTGGAATGATCGGGTATGTCTTGCTTAAACAAGCTATGACCAGCTAATAGAAGCAGAGATAGGCTTTGACAAGCTTAAACAAGCTAAGACCAGCAGCCCGAGTGGAAACACTCGGGTCCCGACATTAACATCGACCTTGAGTCACAAGCTGACTCAGCGGTACAAGTAAATCTCGGTATAATGACTGAAATAGATATGTGCCTTAAAGCAAACATCATATTGTGCAGTAATGAAACTTAAAAGACTCTTTCTAACCGTAGACTTTATGGGTCACAATAAGAGATTAAAAAACAATAACTACAAAAAAAATATTGTAATAAAATTCAACCGACCTACGTGGCTGGCATCCCGCTCTCACCCTTTCACTGTAGAAACTTTTAAATGTAGCCGTCTCTTCTACTCCAATAGCTTCATACCTCGCACCTCTCGCCTGTGGAACACCCTTCCCAATTACTGTTTCCCTGAGAGCTATAATCTCCAACTATTCAAATGTAATGTCAATCGACATCTCCAGTTGCCTTGATCTATCCACTATCCTTCTCCTCATCCTTTCTTCTATCACTCCTATCTGCTCTTGCTCCAAATTTTCTGCAACCCCCTGCATCCTAGTGGCTTCACGCCTTGCTCGGGGCGCAATGCTTAAAAAAAAAATTAAGAGTTATATGAAAGACATGATTCGTCCTTACTGGAGATTTTAGTAGGGTCAACAATAACTAAGAATAAAATATTAAAAAAGTGCAACAATATATTTCTTTTATGTGCTGTGAACATTAAGAGTTTTGACGACCATGATTCTTTACAATTTCCTGTCTTTTGCCACTCTTAGTAAATTTTGTCTTTTTGTTATTTACTCATTTACATAAGCTCGCTTGGCAGATTAGGGAGGTGTTTCTTTCGTTCTCTCGCTTTCAGTATGCCCTGTGAGTGTCGATTTTTTAAGCCCACTTTCCTCATTATGCTCCCTGGGAATTTCCACTGTCTCTCTCTGATGTTATATATAAGTCTCCTTTTTGTTTACTTTTTCTCTAAAACTTCTTCGTTGATCACATGTTCGATATCGCATGGTATTCTCAGCATCCTTCTGTAGAACCACATTTCTGTTGTTTCAAGTCTTTGCTTAATATGCGGGAAGATTTTTCAACGTTCACTTCCATAGATGAGAACTGATATTTCGTTAGTGTTCAATACCCGTTTTTTTTTTTTTTTAACCAAATTTTCATGTTCCTTAATGTTTTGCTTAGCATTACGAAGGCATGCTTTTCGAATCCCGATGCGCATTCAGGCTATAGAACCCAGTCTGTCCTGCTATTTACCCATAACTTGGCAGGGGTGGGTGTGGAGAAGAGGATTCGTACCTTCCTCATGGGTATTACCACGTAAATGAATGTAATGGATCGACTGGAATTCGAACTCGGCTCTCCGATTCCACAAGCCGAGCCGCTATCTATTACTGTACCGTGGCTCCCCCGAGTTTCGACTAAGAGACAGAATTAGGATATTATGAATAATTATTATCTCTGACGGATCCATCACCTGTTTTCATTCTTATCTGGGTTATGGTTTATATTTTGGATTTTTTTTAATATATACAATGGACATATATGGAAGGTGTTACATTTTTTTGTTGTTGAATCGATAATAAACATGAACGATGAAAAAAGATAAACGTAAGTAGAATCAGTTTCTTGTATGTGTTTGCGTGTGGGTGTGCATGTATTTATCTCAATGATGGTAACAAAGATCGCTACTTACCACTACAAGCCGACTGTACCGCCATATTCTTTACCAGAGAAAAACCGTTACTGCTTTTGCTGCCTTGTTTAATAGAAGAGCGTAGATTGTTGGAGAACCGGAAGTTATCCGTGATTGGACTAAAATTGGCAAGAAGAGTCGTAGTGTCTGATTAAAAATAAGGAAAGTTGTAGTGACGAATGGCACATCAGTATCGGCTGGCTCACCGCAGAGAGTGTGTTTGATTTTGAAAGACCAAAACCCCAAATAAACCTCGGTTAAAAACATCACTGATGATGTGTGGCAAAGCAACACACAGTTATTTCAAGAAATATATATATATATATATATATGTGTGTGTGTGTGTGTGTGTGTGTGTGTGTGTGTATGTATTCATTATATATGTATGAAGAGGGAATATGCGTATTCATACACATACTGGTATATATATATATATATATATATATATATATATATATATATATATATACACTTATTCGCAAAAACAAGACTGCATGAACTCTACACAACAAAGGAAGTATGTGTATGTATGTGTGTATATGTATATGTGCGTATGTGTGTGTATATATATGTGTGTGTATGCATGTGTATACTAATTCCTTATAATAAGACAGTATGTATGTATGGAGAGGGAATATTCTTTTACATTCGCATGCTGACAAAAACACACACAATTAAAAAAAATGAAAATAGATCTAAGGACACAGGGGTCATTAAAATATAAGAATACAGAAATCTTTCCTCAGTCTTTCTCGGATCACTAATGATTGTTTTATTACCCTTCACGCAGAAGAACTTTCTCACTACAAGTTCAAGAAAGACATTTGTGCCACTACCACACAAAAAAAGAGACTGTTTAACATCGAGAATGTTTCACATCGAAAAATAAATCATTTTAATAGTATGTGGAAATATCTACTCTTTGCCTGAAGAAGGTCGCGAGACCCGAAACTCGTATTGCAAAATTATGGAAAATAATGCGTAATATATATTTTTGAAAAAAATCCACATCTCATCAAAAAGCGTTTGCGGTTTCTCTCTTCCTTTTAATATATACACTTTTCTCTCGTTGGAACAACTATAACGTCCTCCCCCTAATATATATATATATATATATATATATATATATATATATATATATATATATATATATATATATATATATAGTAAAGTTAAATGAGGAGTGTAAAAAAAAAATTTCTTTCTAAAGCCATAATTCTATACTTTCTTGTGAAAAAAATATATGAGAGAATGAATGTAAGTCTTCACTCTTTTCTGGATGTCTTAACACTAAAACAATTTTGTTGTGTTTGAACCAGCAACCAGCAACCATAAGATGCTCGGTTTGATGAGAATAAAATGTCGGTTAAAATAATTATCTGCTACTATATATGATTTGCTGTGACACGTTTGTAAACTACGCCTTTATGCTCTCTACTAATTTGTATTTGTGATGCCATGCATTATTCATACACTCCCGTTGTTGACCGTAAATGTCTCCCGTATTGTCGATTCTCCAAGATTCGGTAATATATACTGAACCATATCTGAAATATTTCATCAGACAGCGAAAATAATTTACTGTCAACAATGTCATGGATTATCTGTTAGGTCCAGATTGTTATGAGGTGTTGGGATAAGCAACGCTTTATATCTTCCTCCTTAAATTTTCAGAGCACTTTTTCCTGTTGGCTCTACCCAGAGTACGCTGACTGCATTCATTGCTGAGCGGTTACACCCTACCAAAGTGGCTTACTTCTGGAGAGATGCATCCAGACACATTTATACCCACAAAGATTACATACACTAGAAACCCGTCGAAATTTTATCAATAGACACAGCTATAGTTTCACCCAATGCCTCAAGTACAAATTCAACCATTGTTTATATATAGATTCATATATAAACGCCGTCAATAGTTGCCTAGAGACTCAAGTATAAACTCGAGTAATCTTTTATTTTTAACAGGATACACATTTCTGTTTCAATAATAACAGCATAGCTGCTTCTTCAGTTGTCATTGTTGACAGCCAGTGTCTGTGCGAGGGAGGAAGATTTTGTGTATAAATAATTTCGTTCAGCACATATACTTATTTGGGACGACCTTCGGAAAAAATATTCCTAATTTATCCCAAAGAAGAATCACTGATAAAAATGTAGGCCAAAAAAAGGATTTTCTTATAATAATGGTTATTGCCGTCAAAAGTCTTGAAACATTGTATCGAGATTCAATAAAGCCGTAACAAAGAATTCACAAGTAAAATAATGGACCGTTTAATTAATCCGTTCCCTCTATATTTTTAAACATTCGACGGTATCTACGATTCGTTCATTGCTCCTAGTATTATATAAATCGCTTTTTTGTCGAATATCTGGGCATGTTAAAATGTTATATGTTTAATATTACAATGAAAAGGGAATATCCAACAGAAGAAAAAGTTTAGCAGCAGAACGATAAAAAACAGGACGAAAAAGCCGAATTCAGGACCTATTTGAAGGAAGAAGATCACTTTATAGAAACAGGTATCTGAGTGCCTCTCATGAAAGGCTTGAACAATGTAGATTGTAATCTAAGAAACTGTTATATAAATGGTTCATTTTGCT
Organism: Acanthosepion pharaonis; assembly: GCA_903632075.3. NCBI lineage: Eukaryota > Metazoa > Mollusca > Cephalopoda > Sepiida > Sepiidae > Acanthosepion > Acanthosepion pharaonis. The sequence continues at coordinate 1,433,121 of CAHIKZ030001757.1, read as the reverse complement.
CGAGAACTAATTTTGTCTAAATGCAGATAACTATTTTTATTGTATATATTATTAAAACTAATAAGAGAAGTAGTCACACATTATTTTATTAACGCGAGTTGGTTTAGCACACTTGCCACTAACGATAAAATAAGAAATATATAAATAAATATATACTGATAATTATTATTTATTTTGACTAGCTAAACCGTTCGAAATTCCAAGGATGTTGAAAGCTATGATTACTCTATTAGTCGTCTGCTTTTCTTTCATCTCAATTGATTTTTTTTAATCTTTCCGATGAGTTCGTTTCTCATTCTTCTCTCATATTTTGATCTAAATGTTAAACAAATACATATTTGTTTAACAGACGACAATCATGAATACATAAATTCTTTCAAGAAAAAGCAATGATAATATTTTCTATATCGGCCTAGATTGTTTATATTTCAGATTCTATAGCGAACTTCAGTGTCTCACAATATTTGCATATTTTCCTTCTCACCTGCCTTTCATGCTTTCGAACATTGTCTCCTGAATATTCAGTCAAAATGTTTCTGCTGTCTCTATAGGAAACACGGTGGAGTAGTGGAGAGCGTCTCGGATTGAAGAATCAGAAAATTACAGTTCAATCCGTTAGATTCTAATACGTGGTAATACCATTGGGAAAGGTATTAATCATCTTCTCCTTGGTAAATGCCAGGGCAGTCTGAGTTCTATAGGTGTCCTTCTCCTAGATCAGTTGCTATCCAAGGAGAAGAACAACACTGAATACAAAACCTGCGGAGGGTCGTAGTGCACCAGCTCTCGCTATTTGTGGTTGGTTCTGCACAAAGCCTTCCCAACTATAATAAAATCATATGTGCTGGTGTCTGGCTGTCGGTTTTTAGGAACTGAGCTGCCTGACTATATATATATATATAATATTATAAATTAACTGATTTGAAATATGGTTCCTTCGCTACACCAGTAGTAATAACCATGTTTCAAAAATGGAAGCTACAAACTTTAAATTTAATTTTGTAATTAAATTAAAAACATTGGTTCCATTTCACCCTCAAGCGAATTTTGGAGTAACTTTTTTTTTTTTTAAATTTACAGAGTTTTAACTGCAAGGGAAATTCATAATTTACGGTTACCAAGGATACAGAGAAATCCAATCATCCAGACAAGGGGTGGTAGCGTGTTCAGTTTTATTAATTTTTGTTGTATCAGTTATTTGGTACGTTCGAAAAAGGGTTTAGGTACGGGTGGGGATGTATTTTTCAACGAATTCTGACAGCCGTTAAATTCAGGTCGTCTGGGTTTTTTTTTTTTTAATTTTATTGTTAACGACAAAAATTCTTACGGCATTTTTTCTATTTATATACTTAAAGATTTTTTGTGGGGATGTTCAGGTTAGGATACGTTTTATTTAACTACTATTTTAAAATATGTTTCCTTTTAATTTTAATAGACTATGTTTCTTTTTAAAACAAGTAAATGTAGATACCTCCACGAGATCGCTAAAAAAAGAGCATAGCATGATGAAAAAGACGCCAAACTTGACGAAAACAAAATGTTATCGTCTAAATGTTTATGTTATTATTAAGGGGAAAGATCAAATAAAAATAGATAGAAAAAATGCCGTAAATGCGTAAATAGTTTTGTCATAGTTTTATAATAATAGTTCATTATAGATTTGATGCAGCTGTAATTATTTTCATGTTGTTGAGTTTAAACAAATTGTTTGGTTAGTGTTTGTAGGTTGTATCATGAATCTCTTTTATCTAGTTTATTGTTAATAATGTTGTTAATTTTTTGCAGTCGTATATTTTGTGTCACTTTCCATTATTGTTCTGGAATAAGTGAAAGAATATTTTAGACTTTTGAAGGTGTTTTCTCGATTATTTCTTTGGTAAGTATTGCCTAACATAAAAGAGACCTGATACACAACATTTTATCAAATGCATTAGAAAAACAAAGAAATAATTTCTCCTTTCCTCAACCTCCCATTCTCTTAATCTTTCTAATCACCTTTGACCTTCAAACCCTGTAACCTCCTGCGCTCATGTTGTATTATATATGAGATTAAAACAAAAAATGTTAAAAATTGCTATAGAATAGCTTTCATCACACAAAATGTGCTTCCTCAGGAAATAGTAATAAGTGGAATATATATATATATATATATATATATATATATATATATATATATAATTATTTATTTTTTAAAAAATTATAACATAAACATGTTATAAAATCACTAGTTTATAACATAAATATGTTATAAAATCACTAGATTTGGATTATATATATATATATATATATATATATATATATATGTGTGTGTGTGTGTGTGTGTGTGTGTGTGTGTGTGTAGAAATATAGTTTTAAGATGTGCTATAATTATGGAATAAAGTATTCAATATCAGAGATAGAGCGTATGTAAATATAAATATAAAAGTGAACATTGAAGTCAACACTCAGAGCGACAGGCTATTTCGTGTTACACGAAATCGTCAGGTCGCGAATGTTGAATTTTTCCACGACTATTTATACATATGGGTCAGTGGTGCATTGTGGGTAATCTATTCTGGCGGTTATTTTTGTGGGAATGTCTTGTTTGTTTATTTATTTATTTGTTTGGGTTAATTTATTTAAATTGGTTTACATTTTCATTTTGTATCATTAATTCTTTTAGGTTTTTGAGGTTTTATTAACGTATTAAAAATGTGCGGGGGCGATATACTTAGGTCGCTTATTTAATATTTGGTTTTTTGTCTGGGAAGATAATTAAAGGTATTCATTCGTCCAATGTTTACATTGCTCGCCGTAGTCTATTCTGTTATTTTGGCGGGAAGATATTTTTAATCAATTAATTTATTTATTTATTTGGATTGATTAATTTTACTTGTTTATTTATGCTTATCTTTATTAGTTCTAAAATAAAAAATACGCATAAATAAATAAGTAAATTAAATTTCACGCTGTTCTGTACACGGCTGTTATCATCCCCATACATATGCTCTGTTAAAATATAAAACTCTATGTGGATCAGTATTAATAATTAATATATACATATACACAGGGTGTTTCAAAAAATTTGATATCATTTCGCAATCTAATAACTTTGTTAGATCTCCTTCAAATGACTTCAAGTTTTAATAGCATCTATATGTTTAATGTTTGTTTTATGTTTTTATGTCTTTATGTTTTTGTGTTTTTCTTATTTGTATTTTTATTTTCTTTAATCTTTAATCTTTTTCTTTACAGGTATAAAAATGCTATTTACTAGAAGAGAAAAGGCGTTTTGTATGTTGGAGTTTGCTAGAACACAGTCAAACAAGACTGTGCAGCGTGCATTTATGAGAGAGTTCTCTAGAAAGTCACCAACAGGAATGAAGATTTGGAGATGGCATAAAAAGTTCAAAGAGGAAGGCTGTCTGTGCAGAGCAAAAGGATCCGGACGACCACAAACTTCACATTTGTGAAATCGTTCACATAATCCACATGCTTTTGAATTTCTCATTCAGATTTGGAAGAATAAATCTTATGATCTTCAACATTAATACTTTTTTAATTTCATTTGCCTTAATCATGTACTTTCTGTGATATTTATATCTCAAAGGATATCAAATATTTTGAAACACCCTGTATACATATATATATATATATATATATATATATATATATGTGTGTGTGTGTGTGTGTGTGTGTGTGTGTGTGTGTGTGTTGACAGTGATTATTTGAGTCAATGTGGGGATACTAAACATTTCTCGGTGTACCTACATTGAAAAAATCTGTTCGTTTTTTTAAACGTTTGATCCCCAAGGAAGGTGATAAAGTCTCTGCGACGCAAGGAGTGCTGAGAGTTAAACAATCCGAGAAAATGATTATCAAATGAAGAGGGCAATAAAAGGACAAGGTCCAAGTAGACAGAAAAGCACACATTTAATTTTTTTGATGTTAAAATTTGACTTGAAAGCTAAAAGCCGGACGAGAATTTCACAAAGAAGAAGTGTGAGAGGAGAAGATATTACAATATGAAATATATTTGCCTCTAACAATTTAAAATCTAAATCGATGAGATCCTGCTGCCAATCTAGTCCTGCCCGTAAACACTAAAAATCAATATTTGGGAAGAGAATTGTTTATTCCCTGTCTGGTGAATTTTTCAAACCCTCATGTATACAAAAAGAAAAGATATCTGCCTATGTATGAACACATGCACTTGATGTGTTCACGGAAGTAAATGTTAGCCATAAAAATTTTTTTTATTTATCTGTCCCCTTTGAAATATTTCTTTTGTATCAAGTGATCCCAATGGTTTTCATAAACGCCATATTTAACTGGAGCCTAAATATGCGTACTAGATTCCCTTCGTTTATAACTATTCCTTGGTCACTGTTATATACGGTCTTATTTCACAATTAGGTATTATGTGTGGAAGATGTGACATACAGCTAAATGTCGACTACACTAGAAATGAATTCATCTGAATTTAATGTAAAATTTGCCGCAAAAAAAAACTGCAAAGAGAAAACACATAAACATTATTGGAGCGGTAATTTGAGCTATAGACTTTAAAAACTTTCCAAGTAATCTACAGAATTTACATAAATTGGTTATGTTTTTTTTTTCATTATTTTTTAACCAAAGATTGAAATTTCGACACTGATTCCCGGGGACGCATTGGGATAGTGAATGATGCCTCCCAAAACTAAGCAAAGTATTAAGAAACAGAAAAAAATTTCTTTATGTTGACTGGTCCTCCCCTTTTTACACAAATGGACTCACCCAGAGTATACATATACTACTGTTGGGAGAACGAACGTGGGTAGCAAGAAAGAGGCACAGTAAGGAAGTAATACCGCAATACGTCGAGACCGGGTGTTCAACCAGAGTTATAATCGAGTCCAGACATAGAGATATCTATGGCCTCAAATACTAAGACTGTATATATAAGTTTTGCTACTAACCCGCATTCCTGGAACTACTAACCTGCATTACCAGTTTTTTTATTATTACGCTAATACATTTATTTTCCTATATTACTTCTTGGCGTTTATTATTTATTGGTACCGGATTTCATCCCGGAACCCACGACACTTTAAAAACAAAGAAGAATACTAAACTGCTAAGTAATATAATTCCTATTCTATGCCAGTGAATGCTGGATAATCTCCCCACAGATAAAGAAGAGATTTGAATTAACAGAAATTCCCTTCTACAGAAGAATACTGAGGATACCATGGTCCGAAGATGCAAGCGACGACGAAGAGTAAATGGAATGGAATAGGAAAGGATACAAGAAGGGACAGCTGAAATTTTTAAGGCACAATGAGGAAAGGATGATTGAAAAATCTGATACTTACGGGTTAGATAAGGAACAAGAGCGGCAGTGGACTATATTTAGTCGTCCCCCCCACGAGGGCGTCATGTGGCACAAGACCGGTTTAACGTGGGCACTCCGAGCCCGTGAGCTCGGCCCAAAATATGCCCATTGAACCCGTATAAACGGGTTCAGGGCCGGTCTACCTCCCCGAAGGTGACTCTGCCCTTCGACGTAGCCTCCTTCGGGTTCCTCCCGTCCGTAGACAGAGAGTTGAACCGAACAGTCGCTCAGAAAGTGAGCGACAGACTCAGAGCGGCAGTGGACAACAACAAATACCCTGTATTATGGTGCAAGGTCCTTGTACCCCGGGTGATGGTCCAAGGTAGAACCTATAAAGAAGAACTCGAACACGGATATGGAATAACACAGATATGTTACAAACAGGAATATATACAGAGAAGTAGAAAATGTTAGTAACGAACAATCAGGTTTAGTAGTAATTGTCTAAACGCGACTCTGTTTCGGACTGCCTCTGACTCGACTCTTGACTCGACTGACTGACTCGCTCTGACTGACTGACAGACTCCTGACGGACTTCTGACGGACCTCACACCATACTTCAGACTGAACAGTATATAGTCACCCCCTCCCACGAGGGCATCATGTGGCATAAGTCCGGTTTAACGTGGGATCTCCGAGCCCGAGGGCTAGGCCAAAAATATGCCCTTTGAACCCGTATAAACGGGTTCAGGGTCGGTTTACTTCCCCGAAAGAGACCACGCCCTTCGGCGTAGCCTCGTTCAGGTTCCTCCCCGCCCGAGGGCAGAGAGTTCAACCGATCAGCCAGTCAGCCGGTGGCCCGACTTCGGACTGAACGGTATTTAGTCACCCCGACGAGGGCATCATGGGCACAAGGCCAGTTTAATGTGGGATCTCCCGAGCCATCGGCGAGCCCGCGGGATCTCTCCGAGCCCGTGGGCTCGGCCAAAAATATGCCCTTTGAACTCTATAAATGGGTTCAGGGTCGGTTTACCTCCCCGACAGAGAGTCCGCCCTTCGGCGTAGCCTCCTTCGGGTTCCTCCCCGCCTGAAGGCAGAGAGTTCAGCCGATCAGCCGATCAGTCGGCTTCCTATTGAGGCGCAGTATTTATTACGTATGGATTAGTCCATTATGTTATTATGGGTAAGGTCCCATAACACCCTGCCTAGCGAAATTGAGTATATTGATGGCAGAACAAGGTTTAGGAGTGTCAACAAAAAGACAGATTATGGAGAGCCATGATCGCCAATACCTTGAAAAGATACGGCACATCGAAGAATGTTTTTTAAGAGTGTGGGATAACGTTATATTGGCATTAACTCAATTTCTCTCCTGATGCTTACATTCAGGAGACCAAATCATTGCAAGTACAGGTTCAGGAATAGTCTTTAACTGATATAAAAAAAATGAAATAATTTTATGGAATCAACTGCTAAGTCTTCTGTAAGGAACGTTGGTTTTCTCTGTTGTTACCAGACCATTTTTTCACGCTGGAATCTATCTTGCACATTTATAATTCTACCATTTGTCTGTGCTTCGTATATTGCTGCCTGATGTGGCCTGGTGTTTCTGTTCAAATCCAGTCAAAGAACCAGCTGAAGAAGAATATGGAATAATACTGGTTCCAATTTGGAATCTCGGATTCAGTCACTTTCACACCGTCATAACATAGTTTCCCTTTGGCTTCTCTATAAATATTTTCATGGTGATTGCACTGGTGAGTTTTTTTCGCTTTAGTGCCTCGGCCTCATGAATCTAACACAGTACTAAACTGACAGCTAGGTCTCATAATTCTATTGTTGAAATTGCATGTTGTAGCCAATTAAATCGACTATAGGAGAATGGCATCAGAATCAGTAAACTAGAAAAGAAGAACTGATAATATTCAAGCTCTATATTGGACACACTACCGTTATTCATTCTTATATCCTAAAAAGAAGATCCTTCGATATATGTGGCATGCCAAGAGCCATTCACTATAAAACATACTAATAAACTGCAGCAATTTTAATTCAGTCGGCTGAAGATACTACCAAAGAACAAATTAAATTAATATTTTTCAAAATAGTGTTCTAATTTACATATTTCAGTTTTTTAGAGAAATTAAACTGATCGGAGAAATATAATTTAAAAAAATATATCCATAACAAATCAAACAAACACAGTTTATTTTAGTCGTAAGTTCTATCCTAATGTTTCCTTCTTCCGGTTTTCTTTCTTGTGGAAATCACTTCCGGCTTTTTGATTTCCTGTCAAATACAATCTTCAAAAATTGAAATGCAATATGAATCGTTAACTTCTGTCTTTTAAATTCCTGTTCATTTTACTGTCCTCTTCGTTTCTTCCATTTTCTCTTACCCTTTGCGCCATTGCTTTTATTCCGTTTCTTGAGGTGAAATGATTTTAAAAAGGTGACGGACCTTCTGAATGTAAATAAATGTTTAAAAGAACACGAGACGATTCATTTACAAAACAAAACATTCGACGCTTTAACCTTTTGCCATAAAGACCTTAAGTTTCACTTAAGTCAAAATATCTCATTTCTATATTATTTACATTATTCGGACTATTGTCTTCATCTTTGTCGCCATATTTATTACAATTGTTCAGTTAGACATTCCAACCACCTGAAGAAGGCCGGGGCGTAAAACGCTGTAATAAATATGGCGACAATGATGAGGACAATAGTCCGAATAATGTAAATAATGTGCATAATACCTCATCTCAGAAATATAGACAGATCTCTTTTCTAAACATACTATATGACAATATAGGTTATTTTAAA
>CAHIKZ030001757.1:1365000-1420000 GCA_903632075.3 Acanthosepion pharaonis | reverse complement strand
ATATATATACAGAGAGAGAGGGGGGGAGAATCCGAAATTTTTCTTAGTTCCAATATTATTATAGTGTACATATCTTTATTAAGTTTTCTAAAGACTTGGCTGATACGCGTAATACACTTATCTTAGAATAAAATAATTATTGGTCGTCTATTTCAAATAAGATTATCCACTGTAAAAACATTATTTCTTTATGATGGCATGGAGTTGAAAGTATTCTTGTTGCTGCATCCGACATATTAAAGAGGTTGCTCCAATCAACAGCTTCATAACATCGGGGTAAAGTAGTGTCATGTCACGCATGGCTATATGGTCTCTGCATATAGTTCCAGTGAGCATTCCTAACGCCAGATTATGCTTTAGTCTGAACGACATTCTGGCCAGTATTTATTGCTGAGGACGATAGATAGTGATAATTATTTTTGTCTTTTTATCTTAAAACAAATATCTATATGTTATATACAATATAAACAAAAAAATCGTTTCACCCCACCCCTCAAACGTATTTTCTCCAATATTCGTTGCATACTTTCTAATTTCTGTAGTGTTTAATCTTATCTTTTAAAACGGTTTCAGAATGTATTCGCACTTTGGCAAACTAATTTAAATTATTCTACTGCTACAAATGAATTCTGTGTTCCAGGATTTCTTCATCTTTGCCGTAAAGTTTCTAGCATACATAGCTGTGATATTTATATTGCAAGGAAATTGTCACTTGAGACCCCAGATGAATCTTTCATTCTCCTGCACCTCAATGAGAAGCTACCAGGAAGATAGATCGGGCCCGCTAGTCATAAGATAAATGGGATTTTGAAATGGCCACCTGGTTTACCTGACGTAAAAACCTTGTGATTTTTTTTCTCTATGGGAATATGTGAAAAGATAGATCTATATCCCATCTCTTCCTACAAGGCTAGAGGAACGTAAGCAGAGAAACACCGAGACACTGGGGAACGTTACGCAAGACATGCTACAGCGTGTTTGGCAGGAGCTGCACAACCACCTTAGTATGTGTCGTGTCAAAGCCGCTATCTTATTGGTCCTGATATGGTGTCTCGGTTTCATTCTCTATTCCCACTGGCGTAGTGTAGATTCCCTGTGCTGTTTCTATGAAGATTTTCATGGTAATTGTTCCCTTGAACTTTTCGCTATGGTACGTAGACCTTATGAATTTAAGCTCAGTACACGATTGTCTTATCGATTTATAGTGAAATGGCTAGAGGCAGCCGTAAGTTCTTTGCTAACAGTTTCTTCTGTCATATTTCTAATTTTTGTAACTTTCTTCAGGTTTCTTGCTTACCTGTCAACTTTGATCTTCAAAAATGGAAATTCGATGTCAATCGTTATTTTCCGTCTTCTTAATTGTTGTACATTTAATGTTCTCGCGTTTTTCTCACATAATCTAACAGACAATACCCACTTTTATACCAGTGGCTTTATTGCGTTGCCTGGGGTGAAATAGCTTCAAAATATTAGAAATAGTATTCAATTGAGAACTAAAACTGCCTAGGTCGTTTTAATTGATAAAAATTATGTATGTGTGTGTGTGTGTGTGTGTGTCTCTATGACAAATTGGAATATACTTTTATATATCAACAACGATTGGTGTAAATGAAAAAGTGGAAAAAGTTTACTTGTGACGTGTTTCGTCCTTCAGGAGTCTATTAGACTAAATTTGTTATGTTGGTACGACTAGACATTCGCACGAACGAGGGATGCTGGGAATTTTAGAATTTTTTTTGAAAATTTAAATAATGTTTTTCTTTATATCTAGCCTTATTCATTTATAGTTTTCCGCCATATATATATATATATATATATATATTAGAGATCTTTTATATATATATATATATATATATATATATATATATATATAGTAATTCGGCTATATATATATTTTAGAGATCTTATATATATATATATATATATATATATATATATATATATATATATATATATTGTAATCCTTTTTTGCGTGGACACAGTTATTTTTCTTTCTCTTCTCTCATCTCTCTCTCTCTCTCTCTCTCTCTCTGTGTGAAAAAAACTGTGTCACTGAAAAAAAAAAAAAGGATTACAATATTGTAATCCTTTTGAGTGGTCACAATTATATTTCCTTCTCTCCAACTCTCTCGCTCTGTCTCTCTCTCTCTCTCTGAACACACATACACACACACATATATATATAAATATATATATATATATATATATATATTATAATTATTTTTTTTTAAATATGATTCCATCCGAACATAAGAGTTCTCAGGTTTCGAAAATTCAATTATAGAAATTAAAATAAAATACGTAATTCTGTTTCATACTCAAACGAATTTTGGAATCATATATATATATATATATATATATATATATATATATATATATATATATATATATATATATATATATATAAGTATAGGATTGGAGTGTACGGAATAAATTCAAATAACCAACAATTACTATTCTTAAAAGAGTGCTCAATAGAGAGTAGGACAAATATAATTACTTATTTAAAAATTATAACATAAATATGTTATAAAATCACTACAAAAATAGCCATTTTGCTTCACCTCTGGTGACTTATCTAGTGATGATGTTGAATGTAGAATAAAGAGTTTTAAAAGGTTCAAATTAATTAATCACCCCTCTGGAAACGTGGAAACGCTGTTACATAAGCTGGAATGACCAATCAAAATACAAGTATAGAAGAATTCAAAAAACTTGACAACGAAGTAAGGTTATGATAACAATTAATTCTTTAAAGTTGGGGTTATACTAAAATAGAATTTATTCTAATAAGTATTAAATTATACAATAAAATATGAAATTAAAATTAATAACTTTTTAAAATCAAAATTTAATCTCTATTAAGTTAAAATTATAAAATTACTGAGGAAAGAAAAAATACATATGTTATTCTATTTATTTTGTTTTTATTGAAATTACGTTGGAATAAACGTTAAGATCGACTGCGCTTAACTTCATGACAACATGGAGACAAGTCTAGGCTAGGGAAGATGACATTTTGCGAAAGACAATACATACACAATCAAATTATAATACATAAGCACGCAGACATGTTTAGATATATACATACAAAAAAAATGTGACGTGACAGGAAATATCTCCCCGACCCTTTACAAAAATAACCCAAAAAAAACACAATCACGTTTTTTATAAATTACAAGGTGTTATTTGCTATATATTTGATGGTGTTATTGTTATACGTATATGTCTGTTTTAATATCCTTTCTTTCCCTATTGTATGTTTCTCTGTTCTATTAAACCACTCAAAAAAAGTAATATATATATATATATATATATATATATATATATATATATATATATATATATATATATATATATATTATATTGTAATCCTTTTTGAGGAACACAGTTATTTTTTATCCCTCTCTCTCTCTCTCTTTTTCTCTAGGTGAAAATAACTGTGTCCACTGAAAAAATGTTTGCAATATATATATATATATATATATATATATATATATAGTAATCCTTTTTTGAGTAGACACATTTTCTTTCTCTCTCCCTCTCTCTCTATCTCTGTGAAAAATAACTGTGTCCACTCAAAAAGTAATATAATTATATATATATATATATATATATATATATATTGTAATCCTTTTTTGAGTGGACACAGTTATTTTTTCTTTCGTCTCTCTCTCTCTCTCTCCCTCTCTCTCTCTCTCTTTGAAAAATAACTGTGCCCACTGAAAAACAAAATGATTACAATATATATATATATATATATATATATATATATATATATATATATATTGAATCCTTTTTTGTGTGGACACGATAATATTTCCTTCTTTCCCTGTCTCTCTCTGTACACACACACACACACACACACACACACACACACATATATATATATATATATATATATATATATATATATATATACTGATGAATTACTAACAGTATATATTTATCGCAATATGTCCGAGACGATTCGACTGCGTTGTAAAATCAGTTATTTTTACCTCGTTCCATCAAGCACATCGCTAAATCGAACCATTTAGGAGCGGAATTTTGTGACAGGCCCGACTAAATGAAGCGTGCAATGCAATTCCTTAGAGACTGCTAAGAATTCCCTAAACACCAGAGTTCCACTCAGATTTAGAAGTTCAACCCAAAATCGCGATCGATGGACAGACACAGACAGGCAAGAGGGTAGGAAGAAGGACAAATACAGACCATTTCATGGCCTATCAACTAAATCACCTTAGGAAATTTACCTCCGTGTCTTACAATTCTATAAATGGCTGTACCAAAGTTAACTTCAGATAACCGAATGCACATCTACGCATTTCATTTCTCCTACTTAAATAAGATTACAATACTAAACGTAAATCACATCTTCTGTACAAAAATGTTTTCCATCATTAAGCATGCAGATCAATTATATGTAAATCATATATATATATATATATATATATATATATATATATATATATATATATATATATAGTGTGTGTGTGTGTGTGTTATGGTCCAGGTTAGGACCAAGGAAGAACAACACGAACACAAGAGTAGAAAAAAGAAGGTATATTGCTCGAAATAATGATACAAGTTGTGGAAGGCGTTAGTATGACTGTCAGTCTGGTTTGGAGTGAACTACTATCGGCTCGACTCGATTCGATATTTACTTGCCTCGACTACGAGGGAAAGATGTGGCACAAAGCCGAGTTTAACGTGGGTTTTCCGAGCCAGTAGGCTCGGCCAAAAAATGCCCGAAGAAACTGTAAAAACAGAATCGGTTTGGTTAACCTCCCCGAACGAGGTTCTGCCCTTCGGCGGCGCCTCGTCCGGATTCCTCTCTGCTTAGAGGCAGAGAATTCGACCCTCAAGTCGAGAAGCTCGGCTCGATTCGATATTTATTTTCACCCCCCACGAGGGAAAGTTGTGGCACAAGGCCGAGTTTTACGTGGGTTTCCCGAGCCCGTAATCTCGGCCAAAAAATGCCCGTAGAACCCGTATAAACGGGATCAGCTTGATCAACCTCCCCGAACGAGACTCTGCCCTTCGGCGGAGCCTCATCCGGGTTCCTCTCTGCTCAGAGGCAGAGAGTTCGACCGTCAATCCGAGAAGAAAGAGGTTAGAGTGGTTCCAACTAGAGAAAAGTCTGTATATTAAAAAGAAGAGATATACTGCAAACCTTTTTTGGTTTTAATTTGGATTTTTTTTTCTAAATATGATTCTTTATTTTCCATAATTTTACTACACGTGTTTCTGGTCTGACGACCGTCTTCAGGCAAAAGGTGGAGATTTCCACATATTATTAAAAATAATTAAGTTTGTTTTTCGATATTATATATTCCTGATATGAGACATTTTCTTTTTATGTGTTAAGAAATAAGAAATCGAGTGAAATAAAAGCAGCTATAAAGACACAAAAATCTGAATACATTCCCAGTGACCATACATTCAGACTAATAGTAGCAGGACAAGCCTGTCCAAGTAGAAAACTCAGTAACCTAATAGACATATTGTGACCATATACTAAACAAATTAAACGCTACGATATCCATTTCCTTAGCTGCATACCAAAAAAGGTAGATCCCGAAAAGCTCATGGCAACTTTTGACATTAGTAGCCTATACAGTAACATACCCCATGAAATAGAAAAAAAAGCATTGAAAAAAAGTGAAAAACCTCCAGAAATACTACATCCGAGATTCACTAAAGAGTTCATTGTCGATAGTATAGACCTAATTCTATACTATAACACCTTTCAATTTGACAACAAAAACTATAACCAAACACTGGGTACAGCAATGGGAATAAAAATGGAACCAACATATGCCACCCTAACATTAGCTTACCTAGAAGAAAACCTCTATGAACGAATAGAACAAATATATGGGGCAAATATAAAAACCCAATTCACTAAACCTTGAAAAAGATACTTAGATGATTGCTTCATCTTTTGGAAATCGTCATGGGGTGACATTAACCAATTCCATACTCTACTTCAAAATTTACACCAAAAAATCAAATTCACGCAAGAATATAATTTTAACGAATTACCATTTTTAGATATACTCATTAGAAATAAAAACAACTACATAACTACAGATATCTACCACAAACCCACAGACACCCAACAATACCTCCATTTCAAGAGCCATCACCCAAAAAGCTGCCTAAAATCCATCCCCTATTCCCTAGCACGTAGAATTTGTACAATAGTGACTGATAAACACCTCCGAAAAATCCGCTTAGAAGAACTATATAAAAATCTAAAAAACGAGTCTACCCCACAACACTAATAAACAAAGGTTTTGTATTCGCGAAAAAAATTCCTCTAGACCATCTTAGAAATAAAAAGAAACGTAACGTCGAACCAACTCTAGCATATGTCTCAATATACAACAAAAACAATCCAGAAATATTCACAGAAATTACAAAAAATCTAGACCTACTTAGCAAGAATAATAAACTGAATAATATAGTAAAAACAACCAAAATAATTAAAAGCAAACGCCAATCTAAAAACTTAAAACACATATTAACTTCATCCAAATTTAACCAAACATAATACAGAGAATCACGAAATGCAACAAAAGATGTCGGGTTTGTGACATTATTATAGAAGGAAACTCCTACACCTTTTAAAACCCCAAAACAACATTCATAATAAATAAAAACTTAAGCTGCAACTCCAAAAATGTGATTTATGTACTTAAATGCACAAAATGCAAGAAGTCATATATAGGTATCAGCCAACAACTGAACAACAGGGTCTCCCTACACAAAAGCATTATAAAATTACCAGACAACAGAAAACTTTTTGTATCACAACACATTTTCAAATGTAACCAGGGTAAATTTAATATCATGCCAATATATCAAACAGACAATTATTTTTACCCACAAATACAAGTAAAAAACTTCATAAACAAATTTAAACCGGAACTAAATAGATCATAACACCACACGCAAAAGCACACAACATGTACACAAAATGACCAAATACAGTGATCAAATCACTCACATACATGCACGCATGCTCACATGCGGGTATCTGTGGGGCACGACTACACACACACACACACACACACACACACACACACACACACACACACACATATATATATATATATATATATATATATATACGCATGTTGACAAAAACAGGGGAACTACTCACAGGCACGCACACAAACCCCACACAGCTTAGGAATACGTGTGTATGTAGGTATGTACGTATATATGTGTTTATGTGTGTGTGTGTATGTGTATACTGGTTCCATGGTAAGACAACTTTTATATTTCCAGTGTCTCTAGAACTTCGATGTTGTTCCAATTTTCAGGCAAGTTTATTCCCAGCATCCTTCTGTAGAACTAGATTTCCGATGTTACAAGTCGCTTCCACATCTGTGAAGGGATTTCCCAGTATTCACTGCCATATTGGAATTCAAAGACTACATAAGAGCTCAATAATCTTTTCGTTATTTCTATCGGCATTTTTTTCTTTCTTAATACTTCGCTCAGGTTTTGGAAGGCATCTTCACTATAGCAATACCCATTCGATTTTCTTTGACCCATATTCCGTCCCTTGTTCATATTCTTCTCAGATATGTAGCATCAGCCCAGATTTGTTAGGTATCGAAGATTATATGAAAATCGCCAGTTTATTTCCGACTGTACCAATGCCAAACTTGCAGGGAACTTATGTCCGTGTTGTGTTAAAATCGCCGGGCTGGAGTACACAAGAGGGAAGTCAAGACTTTCCAAGGGTGATTCGTACGTCAGATATATACAAAGGTATGCACAGGTGAGGGTGTTTGCAAAATTATATATATATATATATATATATATATATATATATATATATATACACATTTTACTCGCACACACGTGCACACACGTACAGACACACAAACACGCATATATATATATAGGTTTTTATTTTATTTTCAACATCATCACTTGATAAGGCACAGAGTGTGTTGAAACAAAATGGCTATTTTTTTGTAGTGATTTTATAACATACTTGTGTTATAATTTTTTTTTATAAAAATAATTATATATATATATATATATATATATATATATATATATATATATATATGATGAACTCTCACATTGAGTTCAATGTATGCGGTTCCGATGACCACGAACTCATTATCTGCATGCCTATGACGGGTATGACATTTGAGATCACAAAAGTCCACAAACAGTAAAGGAGAATGTATTATATCCAGGTGGAGCAGGGACACTGTTAGATGTCTTATTTTGCTTTCGTATTTCACGGAGTCGACTTATGCTTACTTCTTGATGGCGAATTATATCTGAATGGCAGCTAGAATGATACTCGGATCTCTTCATAGCCACCTAAGTTCTTGAATGGAATGTTAACGCAAGAAAGGTTGTTCTTCAGTTTATCTTTATACCTGAGCCAATGTCTACCACGATTTCTATGATCACTATAGAGTTCACTGTATAAAAAAAACTTTTGGTATGCGATCATCACTCATCCTTGCTACATGGTCAGCCCAACGTATTTGTGATTGCATTATGAAGGTCTCGATGGTACCAATCTGGCATTTCTCAAAAATGTTGGCATTTGACACACGATCATCAAACGTTAGGCCACAGATTGTACGGAGACAGCTTTTATAGAAGACATCTAATCATTTAATGTGCCATCTATAAAGTGTCCAAGTTTCAAAGCCAAACAAAAGAGTTGACAAAACGACAACTATGTACACTTGGATTTGAGTGCAAGTTTCATTCAATTTTGTCCCAAAACCTATGACGCAGCGAACTAAAGAAGCGCTGGCTTTTGCAATGCCATTAGTAATCTCGTCATCAATATATATATATATATGAACTTATTTTTAATCTTTCATGAACTTGCTATCTTAAGATATGACTAATCACGAACAGGTTATTTTCGTTTATGATCGATTTTATCACGATTTTTCTGTTAAGCTTCGAGAATAAATACGCATTCTTATTGTTCAAATTACGGTTAAATTGTGTTATAAAATATCGCAGAAATCCAGTAAAATATCTTTAATCATTTTTAGATACAACGGTCCAGATCTAACAATTAAACAGTTAGAACAGCTCATGATCAGACATAAGAGACATTCATTGTCTGTTATATTTAACAAAATATGTTTATATATATATATATATATATATATATATATATATATATATATATATATATATATATAGTTGGACTGATGTGAGTTTGTGACCCGGGGTTTTACACTGTTGCGATTGTCAAATAAACTGATTAATAATATATATATATATATATATATATATATATATATATATATATATATATATAAATATTTGGACAAAATAGTTTTAAAAACTAGGAAACCATTGATTTTTAATATTAAAAGTCTCTAGAGCCCTTTCAGCCAACATCTCATCAGGAGACAATCGTTGGATTAACTTGCAGAATAATATCGATATTGAAAGCAAAAAAAACACACTAAAATAACAAACAAGTATATATACTTGTAACGAGGAAGGGTTATCGTGTAAATAAATAGCGAGGACAGTTAAAATAAAATATCCCCCAAGATTTAGAGACCTTATAAATTCTTTCTGCCGGCAGAGAGAAGGTTTTCTAAATCCTATATAGACCGACTCCAAAATCTTCAAATGATTATTGGAATCGGCTGTATGAATAATTCTAAACCACTCTTTTTATACAACTTGGCATTGCTATATTCTCAACTAAATGTTGAGCAATAGCCGATTCCATATTCATGGGGGGAAGATAGCATATTCTATCTATCTTACCAAGTCGTATTTTGGAAGGAACGTGCTGATTAATTCTAGTTTCCAAAGAAAGAATTTATAAATCTGTTGGGGGATATTTTATTTTAACTGTCCCTCGCTATTTATTTACGCGATAACCCTTCCCTCGTTACAAGTATATATACTTGTTTGTTATTTTAGTGTGTTTCCCCCTCTTTTTTGCTCTTCAATATCGCTATTATTCATTTCGCTAATCCAACGATTGTCTCCTGATGAGATGTTGGCTGAAAGGGCTCTAGAGACTTTTAATATTAAAATCAATGGTTTCCTAGTTTTTAAAACTATATCTATATCTATATATATATATATATATATATATATATATGTATATTAATCAGTCTGTTTAGTTTGATTACTATATATATATATATATATATATATATATATATATATATATATATATATTAATTGGATTAATATGTATATATATATATATATATATATATATATATATATATATATATATATATATAAATCAGTCTGTTTAGTTTGATTACTATATATATATATATATATATTTAGTTGGATTAATATATATATATATATATATATATATATATATATATATACTAATTTAAACCTAATTTTTTTATTTGAGTAGATACACTGTTTATTTAAATAGATTTGAACTCGTTTACCGGCCTTCGCACACGAGTAAAATATATGAAGAATATGTACTCTAACAAAATGCATTCTGGAGGAGGTGAAATAAAACAAAGCCGAAATAAAAGAGACGTCTACTCAAATATAGGTGTCCCCTAAAATGAAAGCCTGATAGTTGCTGTCCATAAATATTTATATATATATATATATATATATATATATATATATATATATATATATATATATATATATTGGATTGAAAATATAACAGACATTAACTCCTTTTTTCTGTTATATTCGAAGAAACGTTTTGAAAGAAAGGTTTCTGTCCATAAATATATATATATATATATAAATGTGTGTGTGTGTGTGTGTGTGTGTGTGTGTGTGTGTGTGTGTGTGTGTAAATGAATATATAATATTGCGGGAGTTTTAAATATTTGTAAATATATTTACATCTTAAATGTTTTTACAATCGATTAAGACGCATTGCCAAGGATATATGGCTATTTGTTCAGGATGAGCCAATAACTTTTCAGCAACAATATTAAACACTTTAATATATATATATATATATATATATATATATATATATATATATATATATATATATATATATATATATATATATATATATATGTTCGCCCGTCTCTATATAGTTATATAATACGTTTGTATCAGTTTGTGTAGAATTTTACATAATTTATATACAGGAATAGTTAATTGAAATATCATGTGTCGTAGACGTGAGTTTGGTTTGTGGATCTTAACATATATATATATATATATATATATATATATAAGATTTAATATTTAAGAAACAGAAGATATTTTTATATATAGTTTTCAGTATTAAAAATACTAAAATATTTTTAGAAATAGAGCATTAATATTATATAAACAGATTACTTAACTTCAAACATCAGTTATTTTTTACCCGACTTCGAATTTTCTTGGTCTATGTCCATTCTTCAAGGAGTTCTGCTTGATATATATATATATATATTTTTATATATCTATATATATATATATATATATATATATATATATATATATATATATATATATATATATATATATATATAGATAGATAGAGATAGATAACTAGACTCGTTTCGAAAAACCCTCGTATTTTTGATTTGCTAATCAAATCAATCTCGAGGGAAAAAAAGGTTTTAAAAAAAGAAAGAGCTACAAACATGGACTTCTGCCGACAAAAAAATCGCACAGATGCAGGTTTGAAGCCCAAAGAAAAAACCCCGATACGAGTAACAACTAACTAACAAAAGAGCTCAATACAACCGTAGAGCAGACCTAGATACACTTAGTGAGCCAGACAAACCTACCTAGGTTTCACCTAAACTTTCCCTGACGATCCGTTTAGGTGAAACCTGGGTAGGTTTGTCTGGCTCACTAGGTATATATATATATATATATATATATATATATATATATATATATATATTAGCTGATTGATGCTATATTCAGCAGTTCTCTTCCAAATTTTCGAAGATAAAACTTGGTGTAATTGTTCAGTGCCGCCTTTAAGAGGTAAGATTATAATATCTGTTAATTTTCTCGTTTTTATTATTTTATTATATTTAAAAATAATTTATGTATTTTCTTATTAGTGTTAGGTTGATTTTTATTCTTTGTCTGCGTGCGTTTGCGTGTGTATATATGTATGTGTTCGAATCGTGGTTATTGTTTTTTTTTGTTTTTTTTCATAATTTCCTATTCGGCATATAGCATCGTATTATACTTGTTTTTTTTTTGTTTTTTTTTGTTTTTTTCATTTCTTTATCTTTCGTCTCTGAGTTTGAAAAGACGATGTAACAATGTTATATCCGCTGTCAGAGAGCAATCATATTTAGTTTAATTCACCGGAATATACTGACGTTGTCTATTCCTTTGGAAAATATAATACTATTCCGTTAAAGTTTTCGTTTAAATATTTTTTTGTATTTCTTGTTTAAATAATGACTTTAAAAATATAACGTACAACGTATAATGTACATATTTTCTAATATATGTCTTCTCTTAAGCCTTATTCCTTCATATATATATATATATGTGTGTGTGTGTGTGTGTGTGTGTGTGAGTGCGGGTGTGTGTTTGAGTGTGTGTGTGCGCAGATATGTAGAAGAAGAGCATGTTAGGTAAATAATCACGGGTTCATTAGTATTTTTTTTCTATTTTTTAAAAGAGAGTGCTTTATACAGAAGTAGAACTGTAATTATAATTATTTTATTTTATTTTATTTATTTATTTTTGGTTCCTACATTTTCGCTTGAGGATCAAACAGGGCTTGATACTTTAATTCAATTTAATTATATTGAGGGTTATGGCTCTTGTTTTGAAACAGGGGAACACTTGTGTAGCGAATGAATCATATTTAAAAAAAATAATTATAACATATATATATATATATATATATATATATATATATATATATGATTGGGTTTAGAATGAAACAGTGTGTCGCCTCTGCGTGTTAACTTCAATGTTCACTTTTATATTTACAGACGACGTATCTCTTATATTCAGCACTTTATTCTATAAATATAGCGTACCTTATAACTATATATATATATATATATATATATATATATATATATATATATATATATATATGTCGTTGTATATTTAGACAGCAATCCTTCCTTTATGAATGTTTCATTAAAAACGACAGACAAGGTACTATGGTTAAGCTTTTTATTTAATTTTTCTTGTGTTCGAACAATAGCTTTCTTTTCTGGACAAAGGGTGTGAAAGAACTGTCCAAATGTTTTATATTTCCGAGCGCTTTCGGCTATGCCTTTAGCCATTATCAAGGATGATTCGATTTTTCTGGTGTGTTGTTGTTATTTTTGAGGATAACGTTGCGCTCTTGAATTTTTCATAATAGATAATAAATTTGATTTTTTATTCGGATCAATTGGAGTAGTATATTTCTTTATAATATGCCTTAGAGAAGATTCGTCTTGTTTGTAATTAATATGCATTTAGTTTTTGTAATTAATGTGTATGTGATTTTAGCTGTGTGTTCGCTATCGTTATTACTTGCTTTGCTAATTTGGTGGTCTATAAGGTGGTTAGGGAAGCCGTTTTTGATTAGTGTTTGTTTAACGTTATTAAGTTCTTTGAGGAAGAGTAGTCGAGAAGATGAGTTCTGGTGTGCTCTATTTACAAAGATTTTATTACTGCTATTTTGTGCCTAAGTAGACATTCGCTTTTGAAGTTAAGGTGGCACGAGTTTTTGCTGGTGGGTTTTTTGTATAATGATGTAATGAAGGTGTTACTGCTGTATTCAACGAGGACATCTAAGAATGTTTTTGGCTAAGTTCATAGGTAATGTTAAGGACGGATTTTTTCTCAAATGTGGTCTTACGTGTATCAATTTCTTTAATGTTATTCGCTAAAATAAAAATATCATCTACGTAGCGAACATAGATTTTCGGTTTGTGGACCTGTGTAAATATCGTATTTTCTACGTAGGACATGTAATAGTTGGAAAAGCATGGTGGAGTGGATTTCCCATACTAACACCATTAGTTTGGGTGTAAATATTGCCATTATGGTCATAGAATGGAACTTTGGTTGTGCATGCGTGTAGTAATTAGAACACAAGAAAAATAAAATAAAAAAGCAACCGTAGTACCTTGTCTGTCGTTTTAACGAAACATGCATATATATATATATATATATATATATATATATATATATATATATATATATATTCTCAGAATCTGTTATAGATTTCTCATTTATTGTATATAAATATATATATATATATTTTTTTATTTAATATTTTCTACTATATTTCTTTGCATGTTGTGTACCATTCACATTTATTTTTTCAGTATATTATTATGTCTGTTCTCAATCAGCCTCAGGGAATGTTTTGGCATTTCGGCCTAGTGGCTCAAACAGTCAATTCCAGCGACTCACAGATAGAGAGGTTTTTGAAAGTGGCCAAATGAAGAGGAGGAAATACAGTTCCTCCAACGCAAATTTCCTGTCGTTTGTGATGGTCATCAGATATCATGAGCATGCCACCCCGCTACTGTTGCAGGATCATAATATCAATAGGAGTCGGCGTACAGCAACCTGCGAGGCAATTTCCTCCCAACCTACAAGAGAGTCCGTTATTGTTATAAATATCTGCAGTTTCTTAAATATTAAATCTGATATATATATATATATATATACGCACTAATGTTCACCCGAGGGTTTCCGTGTGGATTTGTATTAGCGTAAGGGAACGCACAAAGTGAAGAATATAGGGTTTCGAACGAAAACTAGCGATTTATTTCATTTATATATATATATATATATTTTGGAAGTAAAGTCTGATGATCCGCAGTCCTTTTAAAAGGGCTGTGGTAAAATAATTATTGCATGGAAACTTAAAATGGTCTGTTTTTATTTAATATATATATATATATATATATATATATATATATATATATATATATATATATATATATATATAAATGAAATAAATCCGAGAGCCAGGAACAACCACTACCTAAACGGATCTTCAGGGTAAGCTTGATAAAGAGGAAATGACATGAAACTGTATTTCTTGATAAAACCACCGAGTATTACTTGTATAATAATAATAATAATAATAATAATAATAATAATATATATATATATATATATATATATATATATATATATATATAGAAATATAGATTTAGGATGTGCTATATGTATGGTATAAAGTGCTCAATGTCAGAGATATAGCGTAGGTAAATATAAATATAAAAGAGTAAATTGAAGTCAACACGTAGACGCGACAGACTGTTTCATGTTAGGTGTCCTGACGATTGCACCTAGCATGAAAAAGCCTGTCGCCTCTGAAATGTTGTCTTCAATATTCACTTTACATATATATATATATATATATATATATATATATATATATATATATATATATGTGTGTGTGTGTGTGTGTGTGTGTGTGTGTGTGTGTGTGTGTGTGTGTGTGTGAAAATATATAGAAAATAGGAAAAAACTCGTCAGGTAAATAATCAAAAGTTCTTTTTGTGTTTTTATTATTATTTTTAAAAAATAGTTTCGATACAAAAGTTTAAATATAATTATTTATTTTAAAAAATATGTGCTCGCTGCATAAGAGTTCTTATGTTTCAAAAAAAGAGTAAAACTTCAAAATTATTTGATTAATTTAATTAAAATATGATTTCAAGCAAATTTTTTTTTTTTTTTTTTGGAATAACATTTTTCTGAAATTTAGTTTGAAGATTTTGAATAAAAATAATATATTGAAGTATATATATATATATATATATATATATATATATATATGTTCAAAGCATACCTGAAAACTAATAACTCAACCAAGTTATGATGGAACTGAGCAAAATCACGTGATATGTATTAGCGAGAAAGTGAACGAATCTCTTTCAACTGAAGATAAGTAAGCATCTATTTTATTATGAAAGAAAAGACAATGACAAGTTTTAGTGGCGTGGGAATTTTAATCAATAACAGCATTGTCGGCGACAGAAAATTTTCAACAGTCTATCAGACAAAGTAATTTGAGAAATAACCAGATTATGCAAACGATACTCTTGAAAATAATCCAATTATATGCACCAACTTCGAAATGTTGGCAAAAGGACAAACAGGAGACAGCAAAAAAAAAAAAAAATACTGAATCGAACTTCAAAATTGCTGACGACGTCAATACCATCAGAAATGTAACCATTATAAACAAAGTTAATATACGTGATCATTGAATGGTGACTTGCATGGTGAAATTTATCATTATATTTGAGAGAAGTTAAGTGATTATCTGAACGGAAACATATCCCAATAAGGTGAACTATATATCGACTAGAATTCAGCTAGAAATCAATTACAGGTTCCTGGTTTTGTGCATCGAATATAATAATGTAGAAAATATGAATCGCCAACTGGCTGACCTAATTTGAATACATCAGCAATAACAGGGAAACTCAAACAATAATATCACTAAGAAAGCGATTACCTCCCTTTGTTAATCTGAACGCTAGAGATAAACAAATTAGGGGGTCACATGATCATAAATGCTATGATAGATAAAACTGCAAATGCAAAACTAAACACTTCAATCTGTTGTTAACTGGGGCAAATGTTTGCCTCTTAATTTTAAGTCTTCCAAAAACTAAACTACTCTTTATTAATCATCTGAGAGAAACATGCCTTGGCTGATTTTGTCCTCCAGGAGGGTGATTCGCTTTGACTTCTTGCTGATGGAAGGCAGAAAGAAGTCTCGCAGTTGATAAATAGAGAGTAAATATTTTTGGAGGAGTTCAAATTAACAAGACACTCTTTGTCCCAGTTAGTAACAAAGTGAAGTTCGTTTTAGACATAAGCCGCCATTTTACCTAGCCGAAATTCCCTCAGATCCACAGCAAAACAAGTAAGCCAAGTGCAGAGTTGAGCTCGTGTTAATCCTTGCCGCCAAATACAGGAGTACGTGGCCCCACTCCTGTATCCGGTTTTACAAGTTTTAGTAAGATTTCTAGAAAACGCAGTTATATAACAAACCGTTCCATAGATGATTTGGGTTGTAATTTAAGGTTCCATGAGTTGGAGCAGATTCTCTGTAGGGACTGAAAAACAGCCTGCCCTGGAATTACTGAGGAATTATGGGAATATAATAAAATGTCATGTTAAATGCGAAATATACAGGTCTCGTGTTATTCATTTGTTCACACATCTTAATATTTAATCGGGAAAAAAACCGCTTCATTACACATGAAATACAAGTCATAATGGTAGTATGATCCGTTTCTTTATGCGGAAACATGTTAACCATGTTCACCATAGTCTATGAATATAGAATGCAGCGTAGTACGTAATTTTTTCAATGGAACAACGTTAAAGATTAATACTGACGAGTCAGACACTCTACTGAATCCGCCTATTTCGCCAATACCACCAGTAGCTGTTCTGTAAATCTTCAGTCTTCGATATCAAAGGCTGGCTGTCGGTGAATATTCGGGAAAAACATGGCTGCCTTTATACACGTCGCATTGAATATTTTGAGCCTTCTGATTGGTTAACCCTTCTATTGGTGACCTATAAAATGAGTCAGCTCATTTTGACTCGCTCACTAGTACATCAGTGTACCCAAAAATTCTAACAAATCATTCAACATTCAGTGACCGAATACACGGAATTGCTGGACGTTGAAATGTATAAAATCTTTCTCTTAACGCAATTTTTCAAGAAAATAGTTTTCTCAAGTCCAGTAGCTGTCATCGCTTTTTCTAATGTATATTAAGCATGCCACCCCAAGCAAGGCGGGAGTGCCATTAGCACGCAAAGTGTTACAGAGAGTGAGAGCAGGTGTAAAGTGGGTGTTTGAGGGAATGATATAGAGAAAGACGAGGATCAGGATCAAGGCATCAGAAGATGTCGATTGACATTACATTTGAATATTTGAAAATTATAACTATCAGGGAAGCAAGTAAGAAGAATGGATTTCCACTGACGGGAAGTGCTAGATAAGAAGCGGTTTAGAGTGGAAGAGACGGCTACATTTCACCGTTTCGAGAGTGAATGGTTGGGACCGAAATGCCAACCAAGTAGCACGTTTAAATTCATGCAGTTTGGGAATCAGTGAAAGTAACTTTTCAGAACAGTTGCTATGAAAATACTTATAGAAATGACAAAAGGAAGTCACAGCATGTCTGTGAGAGAGTGACTGTAGACGAGATGCCAGATCAGGATCTATCACATTGTATATCAGTCTCTGGATTTTGCATATCCACGATAGGGGCTTATTTTATTATCTTTTTCTTTGGAATAGTGTAGAATGTCATCATATTGATTATTTCTTTAATTTCTCTTCGAGTTGTATATGATTGGCATTTTATCGGTTTCTTCTGTAGCTGGTCCACAAGTAATGTGTTTTCTGTTATTTGATCAGGTTTTTGTGATTCCACTGCGATAGTCCACAGGGTTCGAAGATGTGTGGTCTTTGAGAAAATACATAGACTTAACTCGCTCAAAACCATTTTAAAATCTGCTCATAGAAAGCGGCTGTATAGAGCTGACAGTCTGAATATTTCTGAACGAGTTTGGCGCCATGCATGACATACATATGAAAGCCTCGATCTGACGATGATATTTAAGAACATGAATCATGTTAGTGTTGTAGTCTTGCAGCATCTTTTTTTGTTTTGACATATCTATCTTTGTCGCAGCCTATTCTAGATTCATTTGTCTTAACACCTACTTAAACTAATCCATAAACCGATGTATTTGAAGTGTCTAATATGTAAACGTTAATCAGAAAGAACTGCAAAAACGCCATGCTCTTCTGGCACATATTCCTTCAGGATATCTGCGAGCACAACAGTATCCATCTTCCTAGCTCTTAATAATCTTTGACTTTTTACAATCCCTCCTACACTCTGTCATTGCTTTAAACCAGCCAGTGAGTAGGGTTAGTTTATCGACATGACTTTGTGAGTGTAAAAGCTTCCAAACTCTCTTTCGTTATTATGTGTCCCAGAAATTATATGTATATATTTTTAAATATTCTCATACATTTGATGAAAATTTAATCCTTTTATTATTATATTGTTTGGTTTTTAAATTTTGGTTTCTTTATTTTGGAGCATTTGGTTCCCCGAACTATTTATTCAACATACATTGTAATATATATATATATATATATATATATATATATATATATATATATATATATATATATATATATATATAACTAGACTCGTTTCGAAAAACCCACTAATTTTTGATTTGCTAATCAAATCAATCTCGAGGAAAAAAAAGGTTTTAAAAAAAAGAAAGAGCTACAAACATGAACTTCTGCCGACAAAAAATCGCACAGATGCAGGTCTGAAGCCCAAAGAAAAAACCCCGATACGAGTAACAACTAACTAACAAAAAGAGCACAATACAACCGTAGAAACAGACCTAGATACACCTAGTAGAGCCAGACAAACCTACCTAGGTTTCACTAAAACAGATCGTCAGGGAAAGTTTGGCCAAACTTTCCCTGACGATCCGTTTAAATGAAACCTAAAATAGTCTGGCTTCCTATAAATATATATATATATATATATATATATATATATATATATATATATGTGTGTGTGTGTGTGTGTGTGTGTGTGTGTGTGTGTTTATTGCTTGTATGTCCCTCTCTGCGTATGTCTGATGGTCGCTCCTTGTTGTGGTGAAATGGCTTGCATAGTCAATGAATCGGCGAGCGATTCCGGCGGGAATTCTAATCCCTTGTAAGGCCACAATTACCGTCAAGCTGCTGTTTAATTTCATTGGTTAATTAGGTTTCACACGTGCAAATGACTTGTTAAACAAACTTCAGTATAATTTATGGTGTTTTGAATTCAAGGAGAGACGAAACGTTCCTTCGAATTTCCTTGAATTTGTAACGCCAAAAAATATATTAACGTTTGTTTAACAGGATTTATGCAAATGAAACCCGACTGACTCATGAAAATCAAACCGCACCAAAAATAAAAAATACCACAATATCTTTTTCCCCATATTTTATTCTGTGCTGAGAAGCTTACATAATGGTGACAAAATATCCAGTGAGTTCAAAATCATCCAAGCACTCTTTCTTCATTATGCGTCCTAGAAATTATATATATATATATATATATATATATATATATATATATATATTTAAATATTCGCATACATTTAATGATAATTTTATACATTTATTATTTTCTTATTTATTGTTTGCTTTGTACATTAATAATAATATTTTGGTGCATTTGTTGACGAACATTATACAGTTTAACCCGGATATAAGAGAAACCCGGATATAAGAGAGATTTTTTTCTGGTCCCAAATTAGAGCCTGTGTTAATGTATATAAAATAGACCAAACCCTGATATAAGATAAACCCGGATATAAGAGACTTCTTCTCCGGTCCCGACAACTCTCTTATATCCGGGTTACACTGTAAACTATATATGTGTGTCTATGCGTGTATGTTCCTATGTATGTACCTCTGACCCCCGCTCTTTGCTTGCGGCGGAGGAGATTACTTGGTCGAATGATTCTGAGAGCGATGCCGGTGGTAGTTCTAAACCCCTTGTAAGGCCACCCTCGGCGGCAAGATCGAAGACGAGGACCAACTCCAAAGACCCTCAACGGTGGAACAATCGGATGAGAATTACAACAAATCACAACAGGTGAACCAGCAGATGTAGAGGGCTACGCATGACGGACACGTTACAGAAGGCGCCACTCGAAATTCAGGATTCAGCACGTCTCATTCGATAAATGCTACAGAAGAAGGTTTTGAAATCATAAGTGTGGGTCACTTCCTGGCAAGGTTGAGGTCCACCTTAAACAAATTCGTGCCATCGTCACTCTCTTCTACTCTGATTTTATTTCACCTTCAACCAACTCTTGCAAAGCCAATATGGCGACAGAAAATTGATGATGGACGCAGGTTTTGTTGAAACTGGAAACTTTTACTCCCGAACCTGCACTTTGGTAAGGAATTTTTAATTTTAAATATTCTCATACGTTTGATGATAGTTTTATACTTTTATTTTTTTTAATTTTTTCTTAAGTTTTTTAAATTAATAATAATATTTTGTTGGATTTGATGATGAACTGTTTATTCCGACATCCTTTATAATATGTGTTTATGATTTTATGTTCCTATGTACGTACCTCTGATTGTCGCTAATTGTCATTGTGGAGGGGATTGCGTGATCCAATGACTCTGAGAGACTTTAATCTCCTTGTAGAGCCATCTTTGGCGACAACGTCAAGAATGGGGTACCCTGACTGAGTGCTACTACCCACAAAGACCCTAAGAGTGGAAGAAGCGGATGAATATTATAACAAATCCCAACAGTCGAACCAGCAGATGAAGAGGGCTACGCATGATGGACATGCTACAGAAGGCGCCACTCGAAATTTTAACAGAGTCAGCAGCAGTTTGGTACAGTTTCATAACTGGATTCTGCGTGTCTCATTCCATATGTGCCGCAGAGGAAGATCACGAAATCAAGTGTGTATGTCACTTCCTGGCAAGTTGATGTCCATCTTAAAGAAATCCACGCCATCAGCACTTTTTCTACTCTGATTTCCTTTCACCTCCAGTCAACTCGTGCAAAGCCAAACAGCCATAAGGAATAGATGGCGGGAGAAGGTTTTGATGAATCTGGAAGCTTCTAGTCCTGAACTTACACGTTGGCGGCGAATTTTATCATCAACGCCATCATCATAAAGGAATCGACCAGCAAAGAAGAAATTGAATCCTTGGATACAGGATAAAGCCGACGAAGTCCCAGAAATCTAATCTATCTCTATCTGATTCAATGTGTAAGCATCCTTTTGTTTCTGATCTGCTTAAAACTTCCTCATTGATCTCATGTTCCAACCATAGTATTCTCTGCATCTCTGCGGCATCAAGTCTAAAAATGAAGACGGATATATTAATGAATGCTATGGATGGAATGAAAGAAATAGGAATTCTCTCAATATCAAAGAACAAGCAAATCGTGGGTTTTACAAAAGCGATCTCCAAGAATGTTCTAATTCTTAACAGATCGTCAGTCAGAAAATAAAATATACCAGAGTTAATAAGTACGCTTCCAATATTTTGTTAGATATATCAAATAATTAACTCCACTCAGAGCATTGGGATATACGACATAAATAAAACAAAGTATTAATAAGCTAGTAGCAACGACAGAAAGAGATCTAATTACACTGAAGTGTGACTGTCAATGTTAAATAATTTTAATTAAAACATCCAAGACTTTTCCAAAGATTTCGGCGTTAAAAAGAGAAAAGAAAAATAAAGAAAAGAGAGTAGAACTAAATAAAATCCAATTTGTCTTCGTCTGACGAGCTGCAGCTTCCGTCTATGGAACTGACTACAATTTGGTTTTATAACAACAAAACAAAGGGTGTGATTTGACAAGTCTGGGTCAACGTTAAATTGTTTTGTCTAGTTTAGCGAAACGAACTGTTTTAATTAGGAAGATACGTATAAAAGAGTTGGATGTAATATATGCAAATTTTAAGTGACAATGCAAAAACTAATGAATCAATGATGGCAAACACTGAAAAATGTTTATAAGGGGATATCTGGGTTTTTCTTATTCCTAACTTATCAAGAGAGAAAGATATAAAAAAAGAAACATTTAAAAAGAAATGAACAAAAAAAAAAGAGAAAAAGAAATACTAAATGAAAAATTAAAAGAGAACTGAGAAATTGAAGAAAATGAAGAAGAACAGATAAACGGGAATGAGTTCTTGTAACTTGCATTTAAATGGCGTGGTAACAATAATGAGGAGAATGGTGGGGAAGTGAATGGAGATATTAAAAGTAGGCGTATAAACAACGGTGTTGGATAGGAAGTGGGGATTTCCACGGAACGATATGGAGAATAGATATGGACGAAAGAAGAAACTGAACAAATAGGCGAATGAAAAACTGTGAGGGATCAAAAATATGGCAAAGGAGAATCGGAAAGAAAAATGTGAAAAAAAAAAGTCAAGAAATAAAAACGAGAGAAAAAGAAGAATAGGAAGAAGAAGAATAAGAAGGAGGAGGAGGAGAAGGAGAAGAAGGAGAGGCGGAGAAGAAGAAGAAGAACGAGAGAAGAAGAAGAAGAAGAAGAAGAAGAAGAAGAAGGAGCAAAAGAAGGAGGAGAAGAAGAAGAACGAAAGGCGGAGAAGAAGAAGCAGGGTGAAAATGAAGGAAACTAATAGAAGAAAAGAAAAAAAGACTTAGTGGAGTCAACTAAGAAGTAACTGTAGAAGAAAATGAAGGAAAAATATGCAATAGAAGAAAATAACACAATGAATAAAGTTAATAAGAAAGATGATATTAAGAAAATAACGAAATAAATAACGAAGGTCAGAAAGCAATAATAATAATAATAATAATAATAATAATAATCTTTATCTATGTAATTTAATTCTCTTTTTTTTTTTTTTTTCTGTCAGTGGAAAGTGTCATGACTCCATTTCTAACCTTAGATCCCTGGGCGGGACCCGGAATGAAATGTGTAAACGCCAGAAATCAAAGAAATAATAATAATAATAATAATAATAATAATAATAAGAAGAAGAAGAAGAAGAAGAAGAAGAAAAAAAGAAGGAGATGGAAAGAAGAAGAAGAAGAATGGAAGAAGAAGAAGAAGAAGAAGAAGGAATGGAGAAGAAGATGGAAAGAAGAAGAAGAAGAAAGAAGAAGAAGGAGATGGAGATGGAGAAGAAGAAGGAGAAGAAGAAAGAAGAAGAAGAAGAAGAAGAAGAAGAAGAAGAAGGAGATGAAGAAGAAGAAGAAGAAGAAGAAGAAGAAGATGGAGAAGAAGAAGCAGAAAGAGGAGGAGGAGGAGGAAGTTAAACAGGAGGCAAGGAAAAGAGAAGAACACTCGCAAAACAAGATAAAAATGTTTTTTATATAAAGAAAGATAAGGAGAAATGGATAGAGTCGGATGAAATAGAAAAAGCCAAATATTTTTTAAGAAGAAGAACGAAATACGGAAGAAGAAGAAGAAGAAGAAGAAAAAGAAAAAGAAGAAGAAGAAGAAAAAGAAGAAGAAGAAGAAGAAGAAGAAAAAGAAAAAGAAGAAGAAGAAGGTGATAAAAAAACGAGGCTCTAAAAAGCAATAGAAAGAAAGAAACAAAGAAACAAAGACACAAAAGAAGAAAAAAGAAAGGTATTGGTAGTAAGGAAGAGAGAAATAAAAGGAAATCTAAAAATGTGATAGAAAAGAAAAGACAAAAAAGATCAGAGTAAAAAAGAATGGGAAAGAAATGAAGCGAGTGAGGTTGACAGAAGCAAATTAAGATTAAAAATGAAAAAGAAAGAAAATATCCTGATATAAAAAAAAACAACAGCAAATAAATAAATAATGAGATAAAAATCATTGTAAAAAAGTTTTAAGTGAATCAGTCTTTTTTAAAAAGCCAATTGAACGTAATTACGGGTCGCTACGTTCGTGAACGAAAGAAATAAAAAGGTCATGTGATAAGAAATTAAAAAAAAAATACTTAGAAAAATGTCTTCGAATAAAAGGTTTTCCTCTCCAGAAGACATTGTCCATTCTCTTAATTACAGGTTTCGGGTATATTAAAAAGAAAGACAAAGAAAAGGAAAATAAGTCGCTGTCTGACCTGAATCCTCCACCATTTTTACGGGTAATCTCAAGTGAAAAAAAAATCTTGTTGTTTATTAATTATTTATTTGGGTTTATTTAGGATAGAATTTGCAACGATAAATTGTTGTAAATCTCTTTTTATAAAGAACAATGAATTAAAAAAATCGTACTTACTCTTACGTCCAGTGGAGGCAGCGGATTTCTACATAAATAACCACAGATAGAGGAGGGGAAAAGATACTGTTGGTTAAGATAAGCTTCCGGATAGAGAATATGTTTTTTTCTATTGTTAGCTATGAATTTTCGAGGCTCTCGTTATTAGCAAACTACACATGTATACAGGACCGATCAGAACAGGAATTGTCACATATATCGATGTTGATTTGTTACCTATACAGAGAATCTCAGAATATAATTTTTCATAAATATGATATAATAGATATGCGAGCCTCTCAGAACATGATTGTTTATGTATAGCATGACAATTTGAAAGATATACAGATATACCGCCCAGAACATAATTTGTTACACATATTGATGAAGATTCGACAGCTATAGAGAGCCGCTCAAAACATAATTTGTTACACATATTGCTGAAGATTTGACAGCTATAGAGGGCCGCTCAAAACATAATTTGTTACACATATTGATGTAGATTTGACAGCTATAGAGGGCCGCTCAAAACATAATTTGTTACACATATTGATGAAGATTTGACAGCTATAGAGGGCCGCTCAAAGCATAATTTGTTACACATATTGATGAAGATTTGACAGCTATAGAGGGCCGCTCAAAACATAATTTGTTACACATATTGATGTAGATTTGACAGCTATAGAGGGCCACTCAAAACATAGTTTGTTACACATATTGATGAAGATTTGACAGCTGTAGAGTAGAGTAAACCAGAACATCATTTTTCATAAATATCGATGTTGATATAAATATGAATATAAATATATCGCACATATAGTGCTGGTGTTAACAGAACTGTGATCGGCTCTTCCTTCATTGCGTTAAACAGATATTTTATTAAAATTTAAATTACGTAACGGTCAGTCTATTATCAGCAACTGATGATTGCGCTGGACATGAAACTCTGCATCATGCTACCGGTGAGGGATAATATACACACACACACACATACACACAAACACACACACACACACACAAATATATATATATATATATATATATATATATATATATATATATTGTCATCCACAGAGAAAATGTTTCGCTGCATCACTGCTCATCAGTGTGGCTAGACATCCGATTGCCTCAAGCTTTGATCGAAACCCAACAGATTTTGTATCAGTCGGAGAATCCACCCTTATGCCATTGGCGCAAGGTAAGGATGAAGTTGAAGATGATGGTGAAGGTAATTTTGCTGTTACACCCGGGGTATATATATATATATATATATATATATATATATATATATATATATATATATATAGTCATCCACATACAAGCCTGTTTCGCTGTATCACTGCTCATCAGTGTGGCTAGACATTCGATCGCATCAAGCTGGGATCGAAACCTGATCGATTTGGCATCAGATCCTACCCCTAAGCTATCGGCGCACGACAGAGAAAGCTAAATACTAACGTATTATATACGAATGTATACAAAAGACAGTAGCACTAGTGATCAATTCATTAATGAAGAGTGATGGGTGCGTTAATAGCAGCGTCGGCTACTGTTTACGAATTACCATTTCCTCAGTAGTGCTCGATCAAATTGAGCAGGCGTAATATATATATATATATATATATATATATATATATATATATATATATATATATATATATAGTGGTAAATATACATACATATGCAAAATATATAAATACCCAAACATGTATATTTTTAGAATAAAAATTCTAAGAGGAAGAATCCAGGTAGAACTCAATGTCCAGGACAGAGTAAGGATATATGTATATGTTATTGTGTATGTGTGTATTCTCATGTGTTTTTGAACATAAAAATACAGGTCCTTCATGGATTAGATAATCGTTATATTTAGTTTTATATGTTTATATTTGATTTGTAACCTGTAGTCGATATTCAATTTGTCAAATTTTCTCAATTACAAAGCGGCCTTTTAAGTAAACGCAATTTTACTTTCCTTCGTCCCATCTCCCCCCCCACCACCTCGTCTTTCCCTCCCTCTTATTCTAACATTAGATTGTCTATGGTGTTTGTATGTCGCCATGAAATGTATGTTTATGCATCCGACAACATTCATTTTTCTCTTACATAAACCCCTTCCACCCATCTCTCCTAAAATTCTCCCTGTTAAGGTTTAATCTCCTCATTCTCATACTTACACTCTCTCTAAATTCTGTTTTTTATTTCCGGAGTTGTTTTTCTGTTTTCTTTTTGAATTTGTAGGTCTGATGAATTGGATCGTATTTACGATTCCAATGGAATAAATTATGACCATGGAATATTAGTGTTTAAGCCTTTATATTATATATATATATATATATATATATATATATATATATATATATATATTAATGAACATAGATAATAACCTAGTCGATAGCACGAAGTGGATTTTCATGCGGATAAGCAATCTTCAGGTGCAGAATACTCGCTAATCGTTAAACGATATGAAATTCACGTTCTCGTTGTGCTAATTTAAAATTGTGTTTTGAGACTCGTTCCTATTATTATTGCTGTCTATGATATTTAAACTGATTATTTGTAACTTATATCGATCAAAATCTTAAATTCGAGAGGCGAAAAATTAAAAAAAAATCATTATTTTAATTTTTTTTTAAAAATTGGAATTTACGTAAACATGAGGGTGTTACTCCCTTTTTGCAATAGAAATAATTGCTGCTTATTAAAATATATTAAAGTAATGTCTTATGTAACAAACTTAACTCTTACGATGTTAGCATAATTATATGTGAAGATGAAATGCATTTAAACTTAGTCTTACTCTTACAAGGGTGAAATTAAATATACACACGTCATAAAATAATCAAGCACAGTCTATAATATGGAATTATATATGTGTGTGTATAGTTATATAAAAATGTTAGCATGGCTTGGTTAATACTATTTATAATGTCACGCAATCGTCGATGACAGAAAGAAGCAATATACTGCACATTCAAAAAGAGTCATAAATCTGATTGTATTATATAATAAAATATTACAATAGTATTAATTAATACTGTGGTGCATGGGAAAAAGCGGAGAAGGGGGCGTCATAAATCTGGTAAAAAATGCTATATGGCAAATCCAATGAGGTGCTCTATAAGTGTGCACTTGACATTTTCCTCCGACACCAACGTTTTTCATCAGAAACTTATTCAAATGTTTGCAGGAGGCTACCAGTTGCTATCCCATACCTTCTACGTTTGTTAGTTTCACGGTCAGTTAGAGGGAACACCTAATGCCCTTACCCAGTTGAGTGGGATCTGTTTTTTTTCCTCCTCTTTCTACCAGAAGTATATAGAGAAGTGGTCGTATTTTTGTATTGCCATGCTCATTTTATGGTTATAACACCTCCTTTTCCATTATTCTTCGGCAACTCCAATGTAAGACTTCTCACTCTCGCACTGAACCACGTTGTTAGCTAGATATACCCGTCCAAGCTCGTTGCTCGTACTGTCAGTTACATTTTATCTCAATGCTGGCTAGATTCTCATTGGGTGCCAATACGCTGGTGTTATGTGCGTTGATCCTCTTGGCTATGTTGCCAGAGTAGCTATAACTAACCTTTAAATTGTTTTTGGTAATCAATTTATAGAGTAGCTTATTGTATGAAAAGTGTTTATCTATTAAACGTATAATGGTAAAGGCGATATTCGTCCTTACTGCCTTGTTGAATTGCGTGCTGAACCAAGTTATTTTTGCTGCTTCGGGTTTTCTTTCTTTCATTAGTATTATCATTATTAACATCAATGTTATCTTCTCTGCAGCATTTTATTCTTCTATTGCGTCCGCATTTTGCTAAAGCTCGCTGGTAGCATATCTTGGTTTCGCCGAAGATAATTTCATTGAGAGTGTTTCTTGTACAGATTTTTCACATGATTCAGAATAACAGGACACTTTTAAGTCTTTTTTTTTTATTTTACCCACTCTTTTTTTTTTCTTCAAGCGTGTTATGGTCCGGTTCCTTGTACCACGGTGATAGTCCAAGGTAGAACCAATAAAGAGGAACTCGAACACAGGTATGGAATAACACAGATACATTACAAGCAGGAATATATATAGAGAAGGAGAAAAGTGTTAGTACGAGCAATCAGATTTAGTAGGGAGAACAATGTAGTTTCGACCAGTATCACTATTCCAATGTCTTGCAGTAATTGTCTGAACGCAACTCTGTTTCGGACTGCCTCTGACTCGACTCTTGACTCTACTTGAACTACTCACTCGTCTTGAACTACTGACAATATTCAGTCACCCCACCCACGAGGGAATCATGTGGCACAAGGCCGCTTTAACGTGGGATCTCCTAGCCCGTGGGCTCGGCTAAAAATATACCCATTGAACCCGTATAAACGGGTTCAGGGTCGGTTTACCTCCCCGAAAGAGAATCCGCCCTTCGGCGTAGCCTCTTTCGGGTTCGTCCCTGCCCGAAGGCAGAGAGTTCAACCGATCAGCCGGTCGAGACTTGAACTACTGACGATATTCACTCACTCCCCACCACGAGGGCATTATGTGGCACAAGGCCGGTTTAACGTGGGATCTCAAGACTTGAACTACTGACTCCCTCCTTGCCTACTGACTGAGGCGCAGTATTTATTAAGTATGGAATAGTCCATTATTATTATTATGGGTGAGATCCCATAACAAAGCGCCAGTACATTCGCCTTTTAAAATCGAAAGACACATATAGGAAGTACATTTCCTTGCTAAAGACCATTTCTTTAATTCTGAAACCGTGGTCCTCAATTAATTTATGTAGATCCTGCTTTATATTCTCGACTTCCCTGTACCTTTTACTACGTACAGCCATCAAAATGACATCACGGCATAGACACGCGTCATCAAAATCAGTCCCAGCCTCCGAAGCAGGAAAATGTCTACCAGTTCACATCCCTCTGCCGAATGGAACGCTCCGATAGCCATGTTAATTTTTTTTTTTTTTTTGCTTTATTTGATATTTCTCTTATGCCAAAGATCAACATCATGGGACAATATCGGCATCTTCGATAATACAGATCTGCTCATCACTAATACAGAAATAATTATTTGCCCAACTAACATTAACAGTTTTTCGTTATAAACGGATAGAATACGTTGATTTTGAAAACAATAAAGCCATGCTTTTATTTTTAATCATTTATTTTTTTAATGCTTAAAACAATTGATGGCTTATTCTGTGTTGCGCCTTTGGATAAAACCAACAACGTTGCGCGTATAAGACCATGCCTTTCCCAATATATTTTTGTTTATTTTTCCTACGTTATTTTTGTTGGGGTGAGTAAACGAAATCGTGGATAATTTATAGACCCTCGTGCTAATTAATTGAAACAAAACGAATAACTCCGTTATTATTTACTTTTTTCGTATTTTCCAATGAAGCATGACCCAGTTCCCATATTAGTACTTCGTATGTCCATTCCACAGATTCTCGATTGTATTCAAATCAGGAGAGTTTCCAAGCCCGTCGTTAGTACTTCGATTTGCACACTGGTAAGGCTTGTCAGTGTGTTCGTGCAACTTTTTCAGTTTTCGTACGCTTCCTTGGAGTAACTTCCATCGCAGGCAATAGCTGTAGGACAACTAATCGACAGTCGAAACAATAGTGTCTGGTTGCGACAAAAATCTGATGCAATCACGAATGACGCAATATTTTTCAAGGCCAAACAAATTTCATCATACTACCTGAAAATAGAGTCATATTATTTCACACCATTGCAAATGAACTAATCTCAGAAAAAAACATAGAAATAAATTCCTGTTACTGCAGTGGGCCTAAAACTGGCCATAGGGTGAAAGAAAAACAAAAGCGGTTGTTTCAATTAAATTTCACAAGGGTGTAAGTTTATCTTAATGGTTCTTTGCGCTAAGGAAAGACTGCTTTTCTTGTATACATTTAGCATCCTATCACTTAAATTACTAGATTTTACTATTGTCTTCCCTAAATTATTAATTTAGTTTACCCAATTACAGGGGGATTTTTTTGTAGATTCGGTCAACTTGCTTATCAATGGCGGTCATGTAGGCATCTTTGTCGAGTTCATGATAGTTTGCTTGTTTGTCGGCTTTGGCTAAGGGTCTCATCAGATGTCTAAAATCTCTCTGAATTCTTTTTACTTTGTCGGTCGTTATTAAATTTTACATTCGCGGCCATATAGAAGAGATCATTTTTATACATATTTTCCTTGAAAACCTTTCTTTCTATATATATATATATATATATATATATATATATAAGGCACGGTGGAGTAATAAATTGAGGAATCGGAGAGCCGAGTTGGAATTCCAGTCGAATCCATTCACTTACGTGCTAATACCCTTGAGAAAGGTGTAAATCCTCTTATCCCTCCAGCTATGGGCAAATAGCAGGACAGACTGGGTTCTATAGCCTTCGATGGCAACTGGTCTAAGAGAAGAACAACTCTGAATTGAAAATCTGCGGGGGGTCGTTTGGGGACCTTGTGGCACTTAGTGCACCAGGTCTCTGTATTCGGCCCTTCAAAAAGTGTGGCTGGTCCTGCACTATAATCAAATTTCATGTGATGTTGTCGGGCTGTCGGTTTCCTGGGAACTGATCCACTTGACCCTCATACGTCGAATTCGACAGGAGAGCCGACTATATATATATATATATATATATATATATATATATATATATATATATATATATATTGATTTTCATTATTACTCCAACATATTTTAATTAATTTCTGAAATAATGGTCTTTAATAAACATCGAATTTTTTACTTGTTTCTGTTATTTGTTTATTTATTTATTAAACAGTATCCAAATGTACCCACAATTTAACTTTCGGAAAAGAAGTAACGATTTGTTTTTACAGTCATAGTATTGAAACATGAAAGCTTTTTTGTAGCGATTTAAAATGTTTTTATTATAATCTCTTATAATAATAATAATATGATAATAATTTTATTAAATAGTATAATTATTTATACCGAGAAGTCTTGTTCGAAGATTCTCGAAATTTCCGGCTCAGCTTAATTTCGTATGCTAACATAAACAAAAACAATTCAAGCAAAAATGTTTAGGAAAAGTTAATTAAATTTAATTACATATTATGAAATGGACAAAAACATTTACTATATTTATACGTTGTTTTTATAGATACAAATATTTAAGTAAATGCTTTGTTTATAATAGATAAGATTTACCGGTCTGAATGTGCGAGAAATTTTCATAGCAAATATGCGTCCTCCGACAGAAATCGATCATGTATCCTATACGGAAGCGTCATTTAGCCTGATGTGCCTTAACCGATTGGGCCACAGAGGAGCGTTCAGTTAGCAAGGTCGGTCATGGAGAAGCAGTAAAATCGACATTGGTAACCGAACGTTCCTCTGTGGCTCAATTGCTTAAGGCACGTCAGGTTATATGACGGTTCCGTATAGGATACAGATTCGATTGTTAATACTGTTTATTATAAACAAAGCATTTACTTAAATATTTGTATCTATAAAAAGAACGTATGTTATATTATTTATAGAGTTGAGTCATAGAATCTTTTTCTTTCAAACGTTTATTATATAAATTATGGAGTAAAATCTGTTAAAATATGTTTGAAACACTATAAGTGATACGGGAAAGGATTGACTGCCTGAAATGCGTACCTTAGCTCCTGGAAGAAAATCTAAGAGAGAAAACGTTAACTGCTGGTGATTCCAATAAATGAGTAAACAAAGAAAATAAAAAAAAAATAATATCGTGGCGGGTGAAGATTTCTGTTCAGTAACGGAATCATGAGCACCGGTTTATGGGAAATTGATGGAAAAATCGAATTATAGATTTATCGGATGCAAACTGAAATATTAAGAAACCAGACAAATATGAAATTAGTTGCAAAAAGTGGAGTTATGAACGAAATCGAATCAGATAGATTTGGGTAGACTGTGAAAGTTACAGAGAAGCGTACAGACTCACATAGAAAGGGTGAGAATGGCGTATACGATGTCTGTCTGAAAAGTAACGGGAACATATGTGCTGTGCGAGCTATGGCCATCGTCCGGAGGGAGATCTTGCCACAGTGCCAGACAAGCAATCTGCAACTTTGTAAAGAAATCCTGTAGCGTTTGCTTCCTCCAGTGCGCGAGAAGAGACATGATTCGTGGCAGGATAAATCGCCACAGCTTCGCTACAACAATAACGCCCTGATCATCCGGCAGATCCTGAACGAGAAGAACATCGCCGTACTGGATCAACTTTCTTATACACCCTATTTTGCTCCCTGTGACATTTTCTTTTCCCCATGCTCAAGGGGATACATTTGTGGAGGGGGCAATTGAGAGAGCCGTAACGACGGAGCTGAGGGTCGGCCAAGAAGAATCCTTCCAGCAGGGCAGAGAAGCATCGTAGAGAAGGATGGGAATGTGTATTATTCTCGATGGTGTTTAATTGAAGGGGACACCATAGAGTTTGGAATTGAAATAACGTGTTTGTGACACCAGCTTCTTTACTTTTCAGTTTCGTTCGAAACAAAGAAAAGACTACTGAAGTATTATCGGTTCTCTTATATGACAGTATACTGAACAATCTCGTCATAGATAAAGAAGAAATTTGAAGCAACATAAATCTGGTTCTATGGAACGATGCTGGACATGTGAGCAAGGACAAGGTTTTAGAGAAAATGGACACAAGAACGTCACTTATAGTTAACATCAGAAAGAGACACTTGACATTCTAAGGAAGCTAATGAGAAAAGAAGGCTTAGAAAATTTGAAACTGATAAGTCATATTGAAGGTAAGATGGACAGAGGGATACTACGCATAACCTACATAAGGGACTTGTGTAAATGCTTGACAGGGACTAGGTGAGAGGGAGAAATGATTTACAAATACATTGACATTGTGAAGAGCCTTGATTAACCAAGTCTTGTAGGGAGAATAAGAAGAAGAATAAAAAGAAAAAGAAGAGGAGAGGAAGAAGAAGATGGAGGAAGATGAGAAGAAGTAGTAGTAGAAGAAGAAAAAGAAGAAGGAGGAGGAGAAAAAGAAGTAGTAGAAGTAATAGTGGTAGAAGAAGTAGTAGTAGTAGAAGGAGCAGAGAAAATAATTAACACTAGAAAAAGAAGAAGAAAAAGAAAGATAAAAAGAAGTAGTAGTAATAGAAGAAGAAGAAGAAGAAGAAGAAGAAGAAGAAGAAGGGGGGTGCTGCTGCTTCTGGGGAAGAAAAGGAGGAGGTGGGGAAGAACAAGGGGGAGGAGGAGAAGAAGACAAAGGAGGAGGCGGGGAAGAAGATGAAGGTGCTGGTAGTGGTGGTGGGGGAAGAAAAAGGAGGAGGTGGGGAAGAAGAAGAAGGGGGAGGAGGAGAAGAAGACAAAGGAGGAGACGGGGATGAAGAAGAAGAAGAAGAAGGTGGTGGTGGTAGTGGTGGTGCTGGGGAAGAAAAGGAGGAGGTGGGGAAGAAGAAGGGGGGGAAGGAGAAGACAAAGGAGGAGGCGGGGAAGAAGAAGATGAAGAAGAAGAAGAAGAAGAAGAAGGTGGTGGTGGGCATGCTGGGGAAGAAAAGGATGAAGTGGGGAAGAAGAAAAAGAAGAGGAGAAGACAAAGGAGGAAAGGAGGAAGAAGAAGAAGAAGAAGAAGAAGAAGAAGAAGAAGGTGGTGGTGGTGCTGCTGTGGGAAGAAAACGCGGAGGTGGGGAAGAAGAAGGGGGAGAAGGAGAAGGCAAAGGAGGAGGCGGAGAAGAAGAAGGTGGTGGTGGTGGTGTTGTTGGTGGTGGTGGTGGTGGTGGGAAGAAAAGGAGGAGGTGGGGAAGAAGAAGGGGGGGAAGGAGAAGACAAAGGAGGAGGCGAGGAAGAAGAAGATGAAAAAGAAGAAGAAGAAGAAGAAGAAGAGGAAGAAGAAGGTGGTGGTGGTGGGGATGCTGGTGAAGAAAAGGAGGAGGTGGGG
Organism: Acanthosepion pharaonis; assembly: GCA_903632075.3. Taxonomy (NCBI): domain Eukaryota; kingdom Metazoa; phylum Mollusca; class Cephalopoda; order Sepiida; family Sepiidae; genus Acanthosepion; species Acanthosepion pharaonis. Next base: position 1,385,359 of record CAHIKZ030001757.1, on the reverse strand, counting down.
AAGAAGAAAGGGGAGGAGGAGAAGAAGACAAAGGAGGAGGTGGGCAAGAAGAAGAAGAAGGTGGTGGTGGTGGTGCTACTGCTGTGGAAGAAAACGACGAGGTGGGGAAGAAGAAGGGGGAGGAGGAGGAGAAGACAAAAGGAGGAGGCGGGGAAGAAGGAGAAGAAGGTGGTGGTGGTGGTGGTAGGGATGCTGGGGAAGAAAAGGAGGAAGTGGGGAAGAAGAAAGGGGAGGAGGAGAAAAAGACAAAGGAGGAGGCGTGGAAGAAGGAGAAGAAGAAGAAGAAGAAAAAGAAGGAGTAGGATGAGTTAGGGAAGAAAAATAAGAAGACGACGTCAGAGAAGAAGAAGAAGAAGAAGAAGAAGAAGAAGAAGGTCAATTTCTTCCTGTCGCATTTTCCCTCTTCTCTTAAATAGATATTATTTCTGGAAGCGATGGTCGTTGGCAAAAAAATAAAACTCGTTGTATGACAAATCTGATATAAAGAACACAATGATATGGCCTCGATTATGTTAATTAAGTGAGGCAATTCGTTTAGATATAGACATCACCTGACATAGATCCAAACCAGTAGGAACACCGAAAAAGGATTGTTTCACGAATAAACCAATATTTAACTAACTATTGTTGTGTTACAATTGTGAAATGGAGAAAGAAATTGTTGATTTTTACCTGTGTGAAATGTGTTGTTTGTATTTCAGAAGTGTTTTCTTCAAACATCAACGACAAGCGAATCCTAAAGAATGAATATTCCTGGAAGCAACAAGAAATTTCAACAATATTTTCCTTTGGGAGACAGCCGTGGTATTCGGTTTTAAACAGCAACATCAACAACAACACAGTGTGTAGTCTGGAGGCAAATGAATATGGAAGCCTTTGAGCGCAATAAACATACGCATTTTTTTTTTTTCAGTTTTTTTTTCAGTTTTGAATGAATCTGACGAAGGTCACGGGGCGATCTCAGAATCAAAAAAAAAAATGTATCCCTTGATTTCCGAATCGATGACATTATTTGATTTCGCCAAAACCTTCTTTCTGTTTTCTGCCTTAAGCAAAACATTGTCCTCATTTTGGTTTACCTTATCTCAATTTACGAATCAAATGAAATATTTCTCTGCTCTATCTTTAGTACGGTATAAGTGAATTCTTAGGATCTTTAATTAACCGTTTATTGATTTCGAAATTAGTCAGCTACACGAATTCGTTTCATCGACTTAAAAAAATAAGACGTAAGGAAAGTGTGTTCAACTAAAACTTGTTGAAATATACATTTGCAAACATTTTTTTGCTAGACACAGAAAATATAACTTTTAGAAGAGATTGTCACTGGCGAAAAAAAAAAAAAAAATATTTAGATGTAGAAAATGTGATTTTTTTTGAAAAGCGTGGCATAAAGTGGATACCATATAAACACTCCAGTTATGGCATCTCTGGAAAGGTCTACGCAGTTATCAGTTAATGACTCTCAGAAATGACCAGGTTTCCGAAATCCATGAGATAAATTCAGGAGTTTCCATAGATAGATAGATCGATAGGTATAAATAAACATAGATAGATAGATAGATAGATAGATAGATAGATAGATAGATAGATAGATAGGAACAAGCTGAAAGAAAGAATGAATGAATGAATGAATGAATGAATGAATGAATGAAAGGAACAAACTGATAGATAGATAGATAGATAGATAGATAGATAGATAAGAAAGAAAAGAAAAGAAAGAAAGAAAAAGAAATAGAAATAGAGATAGATAGATAGAATGATAGATGATAGATAGATAATAGATGAATGAAGCTGGAACAAGCTGAAAGAATGAATGAAAGGAACAAACTGATAGATAGATAGATAGATAGATAGATAGATAGATAGATAGATATTAATAAACGGAGACAGAAAGAAAGAAAGAATAAATGAAAGGAAATAAGCTGATAGATAGATAGATAGAAATAGACTGAGATAGATAGATAGATAGATAGATAGATAGATAGATAGATAGATAGATAGGAACAAGCTGAAAGAAAGAATGAATGAATGAATGAATGAATGAATAAAAGGAACAAACTGATAGATAGATAGATAGATAGATAGATAGATAGATAGAAAGAAAGAAAGAAAGAAAGACATAGACTGAGATAGATAGATAGATAAATAGATAGATAGATAGGAACAAGCTGAAAGAATGAATGAATGAATGAATGAAATGAATGAAAGGAACAAACTGATAGATAGATAGATAAATAGATAGATAGATAAGAACAAGCTCAAAGAAAGAAAGAAAGAAAGAAAGAAAGAAAGAAAGAAAGAAAGAAAGAATGTTATCAAATGTTTGGAAAAGAGAAAGCATGATGTCGGCATTTAGGAAGAAACAATCCGCCATCTTTGCAAAAACACAATAGCGTGATGATCTTGTTTTGGTAATTGTATATTCAACTCAATCGTCTTGCTTGAACACGTTTCAATCAAACATTTGTCTGCCTAGGTAAGCATTTGAAATTCAAATTTTTGTTCTGCTACTGTACAAAAAAAGAACGAAAAAATAATTGATTGATTTTACCATCAATTCCTTATCAAATTACAAATTGTTTTATCCTTTATTGGCCTCAATTATTTTAAATACGAAAAATCATGTTTACACAAAATATTCAAGTGCAAATTCCTGATCTGACAACTTTAATAGAATGACGAAATTATATTCGCAAAACGGTAAATAAGCAAGAAATTGCACAGTTTTTTCTTTTGTATTTAGCTCGGAATGTGTTCACTGTTTTTTAATAATTTGTACAGTAATCTGATATATTATCTTCCAATGGAGATCTGAAATTCTTCTTAGATTGTCCCGCACTTTCCTCAGTATTACACTGAATTTTCTCAAAATAAAAGACATCGTAAGATGAACGAATTCGTCCTATCCCGAATGTAATTTTTTACTAAGTTCCACCTAATACAAGGCCCCATGTTCACTCAAGTTAGATCGTAACGATGAATGATTTTTTTTTTATAGTGATGTTTATCCTGTACAAAGTCCAAGAGCCACTCGCGGTAGATTGTTACAGATCAAAAGGCGTAGTGTATGCGGATACGCGGGTCAGATAACGGTTAAACCGAGACTTGAAAAAGTTAAGGGTCTAGTGATCGGGAAGGCATTCTCTTGGGTGTCGGTTCTACTGGTCTACATATGTCATGCCGATTTTAGTGCGCTAGAACGTCGATCAATTATTAAATAGTAATTCTGACACTCCTCTACAAATAATGAATATGGTAACTGAGACGAAATGATCTATAAGGTCATTATAATATATGTGTAAAGAGTCGCTACCGACACTGGAGTTTGAATACAGATAACCAGGCGATCCCATTTTGTGAGTAAGTAGATCACGTGATGGCAAAGTTGTTAACCATGTTTGCCGTAGTCTCTGAATATAAAATCCAGTAATGTGTTCAATATCAGAGGTTGGCAGTGAAGATTCGGAGAAAGTAGCAGCTGTTAAGTAATTCTTTAGGTCTTCGATATCAGAGGTTGGCAGTGAAGATTCAGAGAAAGTAGCAGCTATTAAGTAATTCTTTAGGTCTTCGAATTCTTTCCCGGAAAAGTCTTCGATTCTATCAGAGGTTGGCAGTGAAGATATTTTTGGGATATCAGAGGTTGGCAAATCAAAATTCTTTGGCTTCGCAGAGGTTGGCAGTGAAGATTCGGAGAAAGTAGCAACTGTTAAGTAATTCTTTAAGTCTTCGATATCAAAGGTTGAATATTTTTTGGAGAGCTTTCTGATTGGAATATTTTGAACCTTTCTCTTAGTGGACTATAAAATGAGTCAGCTCATTTTGGCTGGCTCACTAGTACACAAAGTACCCAAAATTCTAACAAAATAAAATGTATATAATGATTCTCTAACCGCGGCTTAGAGATGGCACAAAACCGAAATTATGGGACACCCAGTGAGGATCGAACTCACTACTCAATCGTAAATGATCCGGCGAGATCACCTTGCTAACATGACACCAAGCCGAGTTGTCCAAAAGGAAATGTATATATTGGAATTAGCGTGACGTCTAATTGATCATTATATCTATTCTATCCTCTGTTACTATACGGATTGCTATTTTCTATACTATTCACTAGACTAATTATCTATACTGATCACTATATGGATTACTATTCGGATCACTATTCGCTGGTTACTTTCCGAGCGAGTATTATCGAGCAAGTACTATTAGTGTGAGTGTTATTTGAACGCGTCTGACACCAGTATTGTTCAACGGCGTTATTATAGTTGTATCTGCGATTACAAAGTCTCTACTACAACGAGCACTACAAAAATGACAACGAGTATTCGTGGACATTACGAAAGTCATAAATGACGTGAAAAATATATTGGATGTTCTATGTGAAATTTGTTCATCCTATATATGGCACATGGGCCACTCTTGAGTAAAGTTTATAACTGTTTTGATGTCCTCCCTCTAATGAGTCTACTGTAGACTCTTCCACTTACTATAAAAAATAGCAGGATAGTAAGCCTTAGGAGGAACAGTGATAGACTGAACGCTGGTCAACCGACATACACGCCAAAGTTGCGTAACACTGTTCTGTTGTATTTACTGTTCAATACCCTATTTATCTGCAACCTCATGATTTGTTATTTCTTAACCAATTACTTGCTCACAATATTAAGGATATGTAGAGAAGATAAAGATTAACCCTAGACTTGAATAGGTTAATATTGTAGTGATCGGTGAGTATCATCTTGGGAGTCTATTCCTTAAGGCAGCGGTTTGTGGGAAGAAGATGGAATTTACATCTCACCGATGGAATACGAAGGAATGAAGGCGGTTCAAGAAAATGTACGTAGCATTTTGGGTCTTAGCCTCGATGCTTAAAACTGGTGGAACTAAGGAATGTAATTCGTCCACTTTTCATCGAAATAGCGATAGAGCAGCGAGCGGCTTTCAACGTTTCATGTGACGTGCAAGTTATTAGCGGTAGAGAAGGTGGAAGGATGTGGATATTGTAAGGATAAGGAGATTGACACTTGGAGGGTTCAAGATCGTGTTGACCGAGGAATCATCCACGGCGGAGTTTGTTTCACCAAGTGTCAGCCCTTGAACGCAACAAAGAAGTTTTTAGAACCATTGAAACGAAAACGATAATTGTCTGACACTCTCATCGGAACGCCTATATAAGCGAATAGTGTGTGCGAATTTCACGGCCTCAATTTTTTTTTTCTTGGCAGATGAGGTCTTAAAAGTCAGATTTCTAATTTGCAACTACTTCAACAAAGGAGAAGAAAAGCATAAATAAACAAAAGATAGCTTCTGGGATCAAGTGACAACAAACCGGACATTGATGATTTCAAATTTTGGTTGTATATTACCAAGTTAAGAGTGAAACATTCAGTTTTGGCCCACCCTTGTCGTGGGAGTGATTTTCCCTCGAGTCATTGCGATATGGTCCGTTCGCGTTGCCATAGACGCGTATTGATGTACAGAGCGGCAGTGTATTGGTAGAAAGATGAGTCTAAGTGAAGAGCTAGTCTGTTAGTCTAACGTGTCAGCAGTTATAGTGTCACCTGCCTGCCCACTAAGAGTTGGAATGGAAAGCACTGTAAGAAACGGCGCCTGAGTCCTCATTTCTCGTCGCTGTTCTCGATTTTATCTTTCATTTCCTCGTGAGACGGCAAATGGCATTTCTGGTTGTCGGTGTGCGCTGACATGAACGAGAATGGACACGCAGCGTACGGTATTCATTGGCAGGTAGGTGGAAAGCTGAATGAGGGCCCCGTTTTATGGTGATTCTCTAAGCGTAGCCGAAAGTACGGGGCACCCAGTGAGGATCGAACTCACTACTCAGTCGTAATTGTGCTAGCGAAACAAGCTTGGTAACAATTACACCACGGCGAGGTGACAAAGTGCTGCTTTTTATGCTTATACCTTATACTTAATATCGGATAAAGAGACTTGAAATTTCTACGCCACATACTGAAGAAAGAGGGCTTTGCGAATATAACATACTCAGGTGATATATTCAAAGCGAAAGAGACAAAAGGAAACAGCGATTAATCTACCTAACAGGCGTGTGTAAATGGTTGGCTGAGCGAGAATTGAAATGAAGAGCGACGAAATATAGTTGTGGAGAACCATGTTTTCTCACTTCTTGAAGGGACCCAACACATATTTTCTACTCACCAAGCGCTATTGGGTCTGGCTTTATCATTCTGGTTTTATCACAGCCGGTATTTTCGTCGGCCTGCTTCAAACATAATACTTCGATTAGATTTAGCAATTGCTCTGTTCCACCTCTTCTATGCGACCACAAATTATGAACCTCACAATGGCCTCCTCTTACCGACCGTTTCGTTTTTAGCGGGTTTATTCTTTTCACACCAAACCCCAGAAATTCACAATTTATAGGTTTTAATTTATAAAGCACGAGAGAAGCGATGCTGCCAATTTTGATATGCTAGCCAGAAGCAATAACATTCTTTACGCCATGTAAAAAAGGTTAATAGTGTCGACATAGTAACTGAAAAAAATTCGTATGTTCAGGCAGCTAATATCTACAGTACCCCAGTGGACTGAAAAAAATATTGGGTTTGAAATTCTGACAAAGGAACCGACAAAGACAACAGATATCTGGAGAAGGCCGGAGAGTGAAAAGGTTGAAATTTTATAAATATTACACCCAAGATAAAAAAAAAAATACTATGCTAATCCATTTATATAAATAAGGAATTTAATGACCTCACTGTCAAATTTATTTCGATATGCTTTTATAACCATTCTGTTTTTAATATTGCGTCATATCCCTAATTTAAGTTTCAAATTTCATAGGAAAACCTAGTATATAGGCATCATATCATACCTGTATATACATATCATGATCACGAGACCTATGCATCTATTAGGGGCGCAGTAGCAGTACATATACTTGGAGCTCTGTTTCCTTTGCTGTATAGTTTCACGGAGCACAATCCTCTCCAGGCTGGTTTTCAGAGTTTTCCCTAATTTAGACTGGTGGCCACCCAAAGTCTTGCTATTTACTTATAGCTGGGTTGAATGGGGAGAAGCGGTGGATTCATACGAGTCGCTATACATTACTCTACCGTCCATCCATAGACTTATACCTGATGTAACAGTGAAATAGTCTAAATCGAGTAACATCAAAATTGTCCAATTGCTTGATTAATAATTGAACCGTTGTATCTTAGGAATGATGGAAAAATATCATACTGGAATTCTCCGACGTTTTTTAACACTATTAGACTCTACATTGAGCAATAAGAATTAATCTCAAGACATTAACAGAAGAATCGTGATGAAATCGACTATAAACGAAAATGGCATGTTCATCATTAATTAATCATAGCTAAGGATCGAAAGCTCATTAAGAATAGATATAATGTGTATATCTATCTATCTATCTATCTATATATATATATATATATATATATATATATATATATATATATATTCAGGATCATTTTCCAATATATTCAAGATGATTTTCACCATCTAACCTTTTAACCTTCTGGATTAACAAGGTGCCTCATAGATTTCATTTTCAAGTCTTTTTGACTGCTTTTAGAATTGTCATAGCTGAAATTCCTTTCTTACGTTTCAAACGTCTTATGAACTGAGTTGGATCTTTTCTAATTAATGTCTTTAGCTCTAAGTTGAAATGATGATCTCTCCTCCCTTTGTAACCTCCCGATAAACTTTTTTTTTTCTCTCTACTGTTTTGTCATTTAAAAAATTATTCATCGATGTCTGGATGATTCTTGAATGGACTTTGGGGATGGAACTAGAATATGAATGTTGGTACTATTACTGAAATTCTGAATGATCATTTTCCTCTCGCCATTGCTCAGACTCGGTGGGGGACTGAGATAAAACGATTTTAACCACTTCTATTTCTCGCTCAATAACTCAGTGATTCTTACCAGAAATGGTGTCAAGATGTCTAAACATCTTTCCTGAAAACCTAGAAAAATAAACACAATTAGTTTCGTTTTAGATATTAAACATTTTGTGGGATGGACAATTTGCATTCACATCTGGTACATGTACAAACGATTGTATGTACCAAACATTTTTTTTAAAAAAACAAGCTTCATTAAAAAACGACTGACAAGGTTTTGCGGTTCAGTGTTTTATTTAATTTTTCTTGTATTTTTTTTTCTTTCTTTTCTGGACATAAATTATGTGGAAAATGCCTGAATATACTGCAAGTCCGCGCGCGTTCGGATAATATCTTAGTTATTATTAGGTATGATTTTATTTTTACTTTTTTATCTCGAAGTGCTTTTATTTTACAAACACGGTCAGGACATGAATCTATAAGTAAGTAGGATGTCCCGACATGAATCTTCTAGCAGCACGCCTACTCGTTTTCGAATTCAGACTTGTCCTTCTCTCAGACTGGTTGCCAACAAATGCTAAAAAACCCATCCTGTTCTGCCTTAGATGGTCCCGGGAATCTGAACTCGTTCCCCTGACATCTCATTCGGAGCCGCTAGCACAGACTTCACCTGTATATTTATATTCACGTTTTTTCTTAAGGTTAGATGATTTCTCGCAAAACTCGTTTCTGTTTGGCCATCTTCAAGTTGTCGCCAGCAGAATTTATATTTGGGAAGTCAGTTTTCCTTTCGGCAATGGTTCAACAATTATTTATAAGATAAAAATAGACACGGGGTTTCATATTAATCAAATATATTGCTCTATCCGGCATACGCCAAATAAGATGTCAGTGAAGCCGGATTCTTAATTGGACAGACACGACTGGACGTATAACCTTTTAGAGAATTGGCCGAAACAAAAGCTGAGAGAAAAGTTATTAATTAAATCATATACATTCGTCTCTTTGTGACGTATTTGAAGAGAGGTATGACTTTTGGTATTGATTGGATTAATTGTTTAAACCGTTGTTAGTAAATATCTGATTAAAAAGCATGAACAGTTTCCATTCATTCTCTCCCCTCCCTTGTCGTCTTCGAAGGGGCGTGCAGCTTTACGTTATGTTTGTAAAGATGTGCGACGTCGAGAGCAAGTGTCAAAAATATATTTTAAAAAAAAGTATCACCACATATATTCGAGGCGTGACAGTTCAATATCTGCAAATCAGGGTCAAAGCAGCGCTTGCTTACCTGGTGACTATTGGCGCCAGTCACCACCCAAGCACTGCCCTTCTGAAGCTATACACTTTTCGGGAGACGATGCCATCTATTTCTGGAAAATATTCCTGCAAATATCTTCACTAGAATACATTTTCAGCGATATCGTCACGTCATTGTCGTCATGGTACCATATTTATTTTTCAATTTGGGAAAGAGCTAAAAACACAATTTCATGAAGAAAGGAGATTCGTGAACCGAGATTTACTGTAGAGCTCTGGAATTGGAGTAATGCATTTTGGCCTTTATAAAAATTATTTAACATCTAATCAAATCCGCATGAGGTCGAAGTAATTTTCCTGCAAGATATATCCTCCCTTTCACAATAACATATCTCTAGGTTTCCACAGTGTCTTCAGCACATGCGTGCTGACTGTTGGTAAAATTGTGGTAAAGTTATCGAAGTTTAAGCTTGATCGCTCCAGTTTTCTTGCAACAGTTACAGTGTAAACATGGACGCTCCGCTAGCAGTGTGCATTAAATTTGGATCATGGATAGTAACCTATATAAATAAGGAATCTAATTACCACCCCATCAAATTTATTTATTAGTACCAACTAAGCGCATATGGACAAAATATATTGAGACAAACTAAAGATAGTTAAATTGTTGTGTTCATCATTTTTTCAAAGACAAAAATGTTATATTTGTGTGAAAGTCAAATATTTTACCTGTGAAGTGAAAAACGCCGAGGTTATGTACTGTACGATTTAAATTTCACGATGTAAAAAGTAAAAATAAAACATTTGGCCATTTCTTAGCTTAGTAACGCCCCTTGACGTTTACAGGGTGAAATGTAAATTATACTTTACACAACGTTAGCGTTAAACTTCACAGTTAAAAAAAAAAAAAAAACTTTTATATAAACACAAAAATTTTGAAAAAAACAACACCCTAATGATGACATTGTGCCGATGTTGAAATTACTCGGGATAAATGAATATGTATCAGCATGGTAATTTTCTCTCTTGCTTTAATAAGGGTAGTAAGAAACTTGTCCGTGAATATGAGAGGATCCTATTGAAAATAAGTAGACAAAATTTGTTTAAATCATGTAATGAAACTTATCTTTATATATATATATATATATATATATATATATATATATATATATATATATATATATATATATAATAATTATCCAATACAAGCCTGTTTCACTGTATCACAGCTCATCGATTTGAATAGACATCCGATTGCTTTAAGCCATGATCTAAACTCGACCGATTTGGTCACAGTCCCAGATTCTACCTCTAAGCTATCGGCGCATGGCAGAGAAAGGGACATTTTAACGTATTATATACGCGATGTATAAAAACGCCAGTAGCCAAGAGCATTCAATTCATGATTGAAGAGCAATGCTTTATTAGCAAACAGCAGCAACAGTTTTTTTTTAAATTATCCTTTTCTCTATAGTGCTCAATCGGCGAACGAGAACACAGTACATATAGACATATACATATGCGTTTAAATGCGAAAGTTTAGACGTAGAGTTAACACGTCAGTCTTCCGGAAAGAGTTGTTGGAAAGAAATGTTTTGTCCCGAAGTGTATATGTTGATTTTATTTTCATGGACTGAGACACACGCGCCTAAATGACAACATAATTGGAATCAGCAGCTTCAGGCTTTTGTAAAGTAGTTTTTTTTTTGTTTTTTTTAGTTATCTTGGTAACTGCAATATTCTTCTATTCGAAATATTGTGAATAATACATAAGTATGTTTGTTTGCGTGCATACGTGCGCATACGAGCGTGAGTGCGCGTATGTGACAATGTGTGCACGTGTGTTGTCGCCGAACCGTTGACGGAAATTAGAAATGGCCTCATGGATTAGTGTCATACGCTTAAACATAGTAAAGTTACGCCCAAGTTCCTACAATGTTACGCCATAATTGACAGATCAATCTGTTATCACAAGATAATAAATATAACAACAGAAATTGTAACGACATGAAGAAACCAAACAAACAAACCTCGAACGGAATTGCCTCTACACCCAACGCACATATAGAATAAAAATAAAATTAAATCATTAAATTTCAGCGTTTCTCCCCACCTTCGTGTGCAACTGCAATTACATCAACAGATACATTATTTAATGCAAAGAATTCCGAAAGGAAAAAACGGGTCTGACAATCATTTTTCCATTTGCATTAATTATATATATATATATATATATATATATATATATATATATATATATATATATATATATATATATTATTATTTAGTATATATGTTATATAAATGACACGGCTTCACCTAAGTGCGTGTTTGTAATCGACTAAAATTTGATGGAAATTAGAAAGGGCGATCTGGATTAGTGTCATATGTTTACACATGGCACTATATTTACAGAGATGATGGGTCAATAGCGGTCATTTCATAACATTTCTCTCGAGAAGATTGACTTGTCATCTGTAAGAACAAAATGCCATGTGCAGACATACATCACAAAACCACAAATCCCTTACTAATTTCAGTCGGATTATGCTCTAACATATCTATCTACACATCTATGAATATATCACATTTTTATGGATATATCGTTAGACCAAATGATGGTTTCCATTTGGGTTACAGGTTCGATTCCTGTCGGGGAAGAGCAAAGTTTCTATAAGAAATTTGGTACAGTTTATTTAATTGTTGGGATTTTTGTTACAGTTATTTGAAACAAAAGCAAAGGATATAATTTTAGTAGCTTAAAACAGAACAAAAACATAAATGTTTGATATGGGGTTCAAACTAAATCTTTATTTTCTTTATATTAGTTATTTTTTTCATCAAATAGCAAATCATATAGTACATCGAAAATGGTAATAAACCATGTTTGCATAAGCATGATTATGAAAAATAAAGAATATAATTCAAATATATATATATTTTTAAGCACTCCACCCCTATCAAGTTGGGAAGCCACTAGCACGCAAGGGGTTACAGAGAGTTGGAGCTAGATCAAATAAGAGTGATAGACGAAAGGATGAAGAAAAGATTAGGGGATAGATCAAGGCGTCTGGAGACGTCGATTGACATTACATTTGAATAGTTGGAGATTATAGCTATCAGTGAAACAAGAAATGGGGAGGGAGTTCCACATGCGAGATGTGCGAGACATGAAGCTACTGGAGTAGAAGTGACGGCTATATTTAACAGTTTAAAAGTGAGAGCGTGATGCTAGCCTAGTTGAGCGTTTAAATTCATGATGTCTGGGAACCAGCAAAAGCAGCTCCTCGGAGAAGTTAACGTGAAATGCGACACGAATTATCATTAAAGAACTATTAACCAACATTTAATTTTGAAATTGCTTTATATCAGAAAGTTGTGCAGTGCTCTTTTTATTTTTTTATTTTTTTTAATGATGCCATTTCCGGATAATCTTTCTGTTTTTTTTTTTTGTTTTTTTTTTTTTTTAAGCATTGTGCCCCAAGCAAGGCGTGAAGCCACTAGGATGCAGGAGGTTGCGGAAGATTTGGAGCGAGAGCAAATAAGAGTGATAGGAGAAAGGAAGAGGAGAAGGACAGTGGGTAGATCAAGGTAATTGGAGATGTCGATTGACATTACATTTGAATAGTTGGAGATTATAGCTTTCAGGAAACAGTAATTGGGAGGGTGTTCCACTGGCGAGAGGTGCGAGTATGAAGCTATTGGAGTAGAAGAGTCGGCTACATTTGAAGGTTTCTACGGTGTAAGGGTGAGAGCGGGATGCCAGCCTCGTAGGGCGCTTGAATTCATGGAGTCTGGGAACCAGAGAGCAGCTCATCAGAGCAGTTACCATGGAAGTATTTGTAGAAAAAAGACAGAGAGGCGACAGCGCGTCTGTGAGAGAGTGACTGCAAACAAGACGCTAGATCAGGGCCAATTAGATTACATATCCTTCTCTGGATCTTGTCAAGAACTCCGAGGTAAGCAGAAGGTGCTCCAGCCCATATATGGCAGCAATACTCCATGCAAGGGCGAATGGTTGTTTTGTATATTTGAAGTATCGATTCAGGGGAGAAAAATTTCCTGGCGCGGCACAGAGAGCCAACTTTCCTCGTGGTGGAAGAAGCAATTGACTCAATGTATTTGTTCCATCTCAGGTCAGCAGTCAGCGTGAGACCGAGCAGACGCAGGGAGTTGCTCTCAGGAAGTTGATTGCTGGAAGAAAATTCTGATATAGTTTTCGACTGATTCTACAGTTAACATTTGCCATTCAAATTGCTCTGTAGAGACCGGAACTAATAAACATCCGATCGAGGCAAATCAGTAGAAAATGGTAACTGCTGGAAGGTTTCCCAAATTCAAAGCTTTATGCTTCTTCAATGTCTCTTTTGCAACATCCATTCTTGCGTTGACGTGAAGGAAAATGACGCCATTTGGTTTTACCAAAATCGTCCGCCTTTCTTTAAATATCAGCATTAAGTTTGACGATTTAGTTGCAATAATTATTTGCAGTTATTGTTTCACCCACTAAAAGAAGCTAAAAGCGAATTGTCCCTCTGGAATTTTAAAGCTGAAAGTGAATTATCCTCCTGAACGTACAGCAACAACTGCATTGGATGCAAAGCCACTTTTGCCACGAGTTCTGCGCATGCACAAGCTTGTTTCCAGTTCCAACTGCATCGAAAGCTATCATAAACGCTCCATTTTTCATCGCCTAAAATTCTGTCCAAGAACGAGTCCTTTTTGCGCCATAACAGCAAATATATCTCCTCAATGTTTTGTTCCGTCAGAAAATGAGGGCCCAACGCGTCGAGTTTGGAAACAAACTAATGTTTCTTCAAATGGCAAATGGCAACTGAGATATCGTTTTTCAAACTTTAGCAATATATTCCGTCAAAATATTCGGTTTATTCTCCACGATGCCAAACAGGACGTCTTCAACAATTTCAGAAGTTCGCCCGAGGCGTGGGTGACCGTTTAAGTTAAAATCACCCTGACGAAATCTGCCAAACCTATTTTTGAATGTCCGACAACATGCAACATGCAAATTAACCTTCTAAGTGATTTCTGTCGCAGTTTCGACGGGTAATCCTTTCCGAAATTCATAGAGAATAATATGGCGAAAGTGCAACATTTCAGCCTTCAACTTTAAGGCATTTATTTGTGGACAAAACGTTAACATTCAAGGAAGTCTGACATGCAACTAAACGATGCAAGATTTAATTCTAGAACATACCAGAAATCGGTACCAAAACACACACCTGTGTCAAGTTACGTTCATTTTAAATTAGCAATGCGATTCTGGAACGAACTTTTGCAGTGTTGAGATATCTTTGATTTTTGTTTTGATTCCTCGAAAAGACTATTTTTTCAAACAGATATGTACAATTTTTTGTTTTTGTTACAGTCGGAAACTGTTTGATAATGCAATTAACACTTCATTAGATTTGGCAACAGTCTTTTGAAAACGTGACTACCAGCGTTTTAATGAAATAGTAGTTTTTGAAATCGGAAGGCAGTTCCACAACTCTGTGAAAATAAAAGCCGGTTGCATCTAGCTATTTCAATACTAAAACGGTGATACCTAGTTGCTAATCTAGTAGCACTCTTAAATTCATTTACTCGAGGCATCTGTGAAGAAAGCTCATCAGAACAGCTCCGATTCATCAACAACAACTTAATGCCGCCGTGACAATACTGCCGACTCAACGACATGCAAATTATAAAACGTTTTTGTCGACTTTTTTAAACCGAATAAAGGTAATTTATTAAGGAAAATTTTTAAAGCATAACTTTTTAATACCGAACAAATGTAACTTATTAGGGATCATTTTTTTAATACAAGACCATTTTTAATTTAAAAGTTAATTGAAAATTATATGCAATTCCCCTCAAATATTCAGTTGGAGATCGTTGTGGAAAGAAGAAACAATCTGCAAAATTCTTTTATCGGCCTTCATGTACTTCTTCATTTTAGTGGGAGGGGAGGTGACCTCCAATTAATTGTTCAAAATGGGGTCGCTGATGAATTGTGGGAAAGTTTGTTTATTTCCTTGATAACTGCTCCAAAGTTTGTATGAATCCTTGCATTGCACGTATAACTTTTTTCACAACGCCCAAATTTTTGCTGGCTCTTTTACTAAATTTATCAAATACAAATAAATTGGCTTCGTGTGTAAATTTTACCTTTCCCCTTTGACTAAGAATCTCTCTTTTAGATCTGATGAAAAGCTTAAAAATTTAACATTAGTCAATTAAATAGGCTATTGTAACTAATAAATCATTAAAACAAACAGCCAAACTTTCAAAATCTCTACGAATGAAAGCCGATCTAAGGAATGTGCGCACTATGAAAGCCAACGCCAGCTGGTCGGTGATGAGTCAGCGGTGTTGAAGTGGAGCTGATGAAATTTCTCCTATTTTAGTTGGAATGCTTGTTTGAATAGATATCCCGTTTGCTTTTTTTTATTCTTGACATTAGGATTAACATCTACAGTTCTTCTTTATTACATCTTTCGATTATCTCGGCTGTTAATTTTCACTGTAAATAAATACTGATATCTACTGAAGTGTATATATCCACCTCAATATAGTTTACTTAAAAAAAAAAATATCCTGGAGAATAAATTCTTTAAAAAAAGTAACAAGAAATGTCGTAGAAATATCATTCAAAGTCGTAACGAGAGACAATCAGATGCCAGTTAAACTGGAAATTAACAAGGCAGTTGTTAATAAGAAGAATTGAAATTAATGCATGTAAGATTTCACAGCTTTAGCACCAAACTTTTTCAGCCTATGAACTTTTTCAGCCTATGAACTTTTCAACCCACCCTCGTACTTGGAAATAAAAAATACTGTTATTAATAAGAACAGTTAAGAGTAATGCATGCAGGATTTCACAACTTAGCATCACATCTTCATTGTCAGCCTATGAACGTTTCATCTCTTCTTGTAATTATAAAAACTTTACCGGAAATTATGAAAGAGAAAATTAACAAAAAGATCGAGTTCACTAATCCGTAAAACATTTCGGATGATAAAGAAGCTTCTCGAAATTTCGAAATAGATACATATAAATGCAATGTGGAACCCTCGACGTGCTGTAACAGTTAGCAAGCTTGTCTTGCTACAAAAATTGCTACTGTGTAATGAGTTCGTTCCTCACAGAGTTGCACCATAATTTCGGCCTTGCTACGCTTAGGAAATCACCAATAACAAAGGCAATGAATTCAGTAATCAAAAGAATGCTTCAATTCATCATAAAATTACTCGAATTTATTTAAGAAAAATTTGAGCTTAATAAGTAAAAAACGCACTTCATAATAAGGATTTGACTCAAAATCACAATGGAGATACTTAAATATGGGTTCATTATTCTAAAAAAAAAACTTCTTACAGTCTTACTCGATATTCTGAAAGAATTATTCTACAGCAAAATATGATAAATAAAACGAACAACATGTGAAATGATAAAGAACGTTTCTACAAATTATAAAATGTGTTTCAAAATCAACAAATGCATTCCAACATCCGAAAAACTTGAAATATTAATGATTCTCTTCAGGCTTCCACAAGATACATCTTCATAGTTTAAGAGCCCGCGGTATTTTATTGAATGTCACGCTCCGTAGAGAAGATTGCACTAGGATAATCTGCAGAAATTCCAATTGATTCCAACGTAAGTGAACTAAATTCGTCTTTTGTGTTCGGAAAACGCGATCACTGTGTAGACGCAATGTCGTTTTTATATCAGTAGCGTAATGTTTATCATCGGTACGTTCCGTTACAGGATAGAGAATGGATCTGTGATGATGCTGGCGATGGTGATGGTCAAAAGAGTTAACACCTCTCACTTGGCCACTGTAAACGACCTTTCAATCAAAGAGATAATAAAATGAAGTATGTCCATTGTTTTTCACGTTTCCTGCTATTATTCGGTAAAACATTCTATGGATAGCGGCTAGGGAACGAGACAACACACACACACACACACGCAAGCACACGCACACACATACATGCACACACGCGCATGCACACACTCACACACATGCACACACGTGCGCGTACACATGCACATACACACACGCGCGCACAAACACTCGCGCACAAACACTCGCGCACAAACACTCGCGCACAAACACTCGCGCACACACACACTCATATGCACACACGTACACACACGTGTACACACACACGCGCACATACACACACTCATGCATGTCTTTGTTCGTTATCCCGATGCAACTATGGTCAACAAATCGGCACTGTGAAACCAATTGAGTTTTACCAGAATCAAGTCATTCCATTTAAAAGTACCTCGCTTGATCGATCAACAAACACGGTTCTCTTGTCTCCAGTGTTATTAGCGGTGTGGCTTCGACTATAACAAAAAAAAATCCCAGAGAGTTTAGGAGAAGAGACGAGAAACAATGTGAGTAACGTGTTAATGGAATGGCGGGTCGTCCACGAAGCGAATAGCAGATTCGGATATTAAGCGATCGGGTGATAAATTTGATGGATAAGTTTCACTGTAATTGACAATGAATTGATGTGGGCCGAATTAAAACGAAGAACAAGGTCGATAGTAAAATGGTACTGGAAATAAAACGGAGGTCGGTCGGAAGAAAAACTGTTCGTTAAAAGTTTAATAAACTAGAGTTTCAGGAGAAAGAATGAAAATTATGAAAAAGTGCAAGCAAGGGGATAATGGTATTTGCTTTTAATGCCTGATGATAATGTTGAGAAAAGTCCCTGATAATAAGACAAATCAATTGAGTGCGAGCAAAAAGAAAGAAAGACGGAAAGAAAAAAAGTATATAGAAAATATTTGTCAGAGTTTTTGAGATGAAAAATTATCATTGTTATATGATTTTCTATACACACCAACCTGCTCTTTTAGCTATTTATAGTCTTACAACTGACAACATCTTCGTAAAAATAAACTGATAGAATGAAAGAACCTTTGATGAAGACAGAAAGATTTTGGTTGATTTTGTTATCGGCACATCAACACCTTTATTTAATGCCGAAATCTAAATAGTCTAAGAAAATTTTAAGCCTTCATCTAAATATATTTTGAATGTGAATTGAATATTGAACCAGTCTAAAAAAAAAGATAACATTACACACACATTATTAAACCTCGCAGTGAGTATTTTCTTTGTTGTGTATGCTACACCTTTTGTACAAGAAGACTATATTCCAGAACCTTCCTTCTGAAGAAAATTTTCCCGCCTTAGCCATCTTGGTTTTTGTTTTGGCGTGGAACTTTAACATTCTACTAGTCACTACATAATACAATTTGCCTAGTGGCTAAGAACAGCCTATGCTTTTCTGATGGTCCCCACTGGGTGAGACCAAATATTTGTTATTAAAATAAAGTTTTATATTTGTCTTCTACCAGACTTGTTTTGTCGTTTCCTCCTGGCTATCTATATTTTACCATTTTTATGCATGTGTCGAATGACCCTTTTTCCTCGCTAAAGATCACACATTTATTATTTTTACTTTGTTAGTGGATCCGGTAGTAGTAATTAGTGTCTGGCACAAGGCAACCTTTTCGTAGACCAGCACTGCATGCTACCGGGTCCTCTACTGTAGTTGAATGCATACAATTCTATGCATTCAACTGCAGATAAAATGCATTTTCGGTCATTTTTCTGTAAAATGTATTGTTGGTAATTTTACTATAAATATGTATTGTTAGTAATTTTACCAGATAAAAATGTATTGCTTGTATTTTTAGGACAAAAATGAATTTCATAAAGTGAATTTCATGAAAGTTTCATAGTTTTTTTGTTTTTGTTAGGGAGTTCCATATCTGGGGCCCTAACGGGTGCTATCACCTCAAGTCAGGGTGAAC
This sequence comes from Acanthosepion pharaonis, assembly GCA_903632075.3. Lineage (NCBI taxonomy): Eukaryota > Metazoa > Mollusca > Cephalopoda > Sepiida > Sepiidae > Acanthosepion > Acanthosepion pharaonis. Next base: position 1,366,406 of record CAHIKZ030001757.1, on the reverse strand, counting down.
CTGAGTACAACAACGAAGATATGGTCCTACGCTTTTCAAAACCTCCAATCCCCGAATCAGAGACCTTGTTGCCGGTTATGGCTTATTATCATACCCAGGACTAAAGAAAGCGAGAACATTCAACAAAATTCCCAGGGTCTCAGTTAGAACTCCCAGAAAAGCTCAAACATGTAAATCAAATCCTAATATCTGTGTACATAAATTAGTCTTAAGGTTTCCGAAATTCAATATTAGGTGGCCTAAGAGCCATAAAATTAAAGCTTTAGTTAAAATATATCGGTGCTGAGGTTGATAATTACATTATCTCGTGCTCCTGGTAGCCGTCTCTACCGGTGTTACCCCTCGTTCGGCCTGGATTATTAATCTGGTCCCTGAAGCGTTCGAAATAAAGGAAGTGTCTAAAGGGTTGAGAGAATTTTTTATAGATAAAAATCACATTTAAACCCAACTCTCGGTCAGATCCCGCTCGATATGAACATGCGATTAAGGAAATAAATACTTTGGTTCAGGAAAAGAATTAAATATGATTCTATTAGTACCGACTGACATAAAATGTACTCGAAGCATGGAAACAACGAAATCTGGATTATAATAATATAGAGGATTTGGATCCGAAATTTCCCGAATTTCGAAATCAAACGTCTGAAAAATATCAACAAAATGGTCCCGCTCGTCCGAATATCACAAAAATATAAGAAATATTTACATAATCTATACTCACGGACATTTTATTTCCTTATCTTTGATTTTAATATCGGAAATTTTCGGTCGCAATCTCTTCTGGGTCTTATTTTACTACTGATCAATTATTGCAAGCTGTTTCCGCCAAATCCATGTTCGTCCTACCTGTTCCAAGGATCGATCTCTCAATTATACTCTTTAATACACTACGCTATTGTCCTAATTCTAGGTCATTCAGTTTTTTATGTTTGGGTCATATGTGACAATTCAGTACAAATCTGTAGTGAACAAAACAAGACCTAGATTTAAAATTCAAATGCTAAGCACTGACTCATTGATTTCGCTAAAAATTTAAAAAGACGCGAATTTACAAATTTTGCTTAACACACACGCAAAAGCGAATCCAAAACAAAACTCGTGAAATTTCACACCTTGATGTGAAATGTTTTCGGCCAATAGAAAACTAGGAAACATATAAAAAAAATTCAAATAATCTTCAATTCTCAGAAACAAATTCTTTTACGGAACTTTTTGCGAGCCGACGCGAATTTTTTCGTTGTCCAATGGAAAGGCCCGAATCATATACGGGAGTGAATTCCTAAATGACCTTTTCAAGCCCCACAAACAAAATTAAAGACGGGCAAGTTCGCCTGTCACCAGAGAGAAGGAAACGAGCGTATTAACACGTCCTTTGACAAACGTCAAGCGATAGTTATTATTATCTC
>CAHIKZ030001757.1:1345000-1360000 GCA_903632075.3 Acanthosepion pharaonis | reverse complement strand
CATAGATACACGTACTTCTGCATTCGCATCACTATTTATAAATAAATCAAATGCTATAGAGGACAGGTATTTATATACTGAGAGTAAGGTCTTCTCACACTTCGTCGTTACCTTCTGTAGGAGATTTTTATCATTTCTTTTCTGTGTCTGCTATCAGTACGGTGTCATCTGCGTATTGTTAAGATTGTGGCCGCTAATGTTAAATCCCGTTAGGGTTTCCACAGAAATTTATATACTGAGAGACAACGTCACTAAATAATTTCAAATAAAGAAAGTATGTCAAATGGTAAAAGTGAATAGTCGAATTTGGTTGTCCATAAGCTCTTTAGGGGAGTCATTAACTAATGTCCGTTTTAATTGTTGAATTATTTAAGGAAGAGTAGGCGAGAGGATGTATTCTGCTGTGGTCTTTTTAGGGGTTTTTTTTTCACTGCTATTTTGTATCTGAGTGGGCATTCACTCCTAAAATGAAGGTGGTAAGAATTTCTACTAGTGGATTTTTTTATACAATGAGTTAGTAAAAGTGATCTCACTGTATTCTATGAGAACGTCTAAGAATGGGGGTTTATTTTTTTTGACTATGTTAGTAGGTGCAGTTAAGGAGGGTTTTTTTTTCAAATGTGGTAGGGTTACTTAAGGCCGCTAGGCATGCCATGCGTTGCTTACCCTTGTCTCTCTTGTCTCAAGCGTGAGAATGTTGTTTGGCATTTCTCATTGGTCAGAAAAGAGTCACGTGTATAAATGCAACAGGTAATATATAAATAATGTGAGGGACATTTAATATGTTAAAGTGTATTATATATATATATATATTGAGAATATTTATTTCTGTTGTGTTATTCGCTAAAATAAAAAAAATATCGTCTGCGTAGCGTATCGTCTGCTTTCTCGTAGAATATAGTTACAGCACTTTTACCAACTCATTGTATAAAAAAACACACTAGCAGAAATAATAAAAAGGAAACAAGCCAATACTCAGCAATATTAATTACGAACATGTCTACAATATTCTGTGTTCGGAAAATAAAATATCCCTATAAATATAAAAACATAGAAACAGCCCATACACCCAATTAAAAATCAAAAATAAAATTATTCTCGGAATGAGAGAACATTGGGACATTTTCTACAAACTCTGTGTCCAGAAAAAAAAAAAACATTTGTTCGAACACAAGAAAAATTAAATAAAAATCTTAATCGCAGTACCCTTTCTGTTGTCTTGAAAGAAACATATAAATGAAGGATTGTTTCCTAAATACACAATATAGCGTCGATTCTCCCGTCGATATTCGACGTATGAGGGTCAAGCAGATCAGTTTCAGAAACCGACAGCCCGACACCGGCACATGAGATTTGATTATAGTGGTGAAGGCTTCGTGCAGGACCATCCACACTTTTTTTGAAGGGACGAATACAGAGACCTGGTGCACCGAATGCCACAAGATTCCCAAACGATACTCCGCACGTTTCGAATTCAGAGTAGTCCTTCTCCTAGACCAGTTGCCATCCAAGGCTATAGAACCCAGTCTGTCCTGCTATTTTACCCATAGCTGTAGGGAGAAGAAGAGGATTCATACCTTTCCGAAGGGTATTAGAACACAATATATATATATATATATATATATATATATATATATATATATATATATATATATATATATATATATATAATATAAATATATGGATATAAATCCGACAGTATGAAAGGAAAATACAGAAAAAAACAAAATTCTGAATATGCATTATTAATGTTAAAAAATAAAGTCGAGGTCGGACGTTTCGGTCTATTTAAGACCATCTTCATGGACATTTTCATTTAAACATAATTAACATTATAACTTATAACAATTTAACACAAAAGACGATGGACATAAGAGCCCAACTAATTCAGACAGATAACTGAAATTTTATACAGATCAGCGTTCTGTTTAAATATGATCACGTAGTCGTCACGTGGGCGATGTTGTTAAGACGTATTCGAAGATGATTTCCAAAAATTAAAAAATATCAAAAAGTCGAATGAAAAATTTTTATAAACAATTAAAGAAATCTCTTCCGTTCTTTAGAACTGTTCCATCGTTTTTAAAATCACTTTTGGATTTGCATTGTAACGGGAAAGACTTTCAAGCTTGTTGAAGATATAAGAACCAATTGATCACTACGTATTCCAACATCAACGCAATAGCATTTTCGGATACAACAACACATATATTTTCGTTGTCCTCTTATTACTAAGAGAAAAAACCAAGAACAACATCTATTCTATACCTGAAGATGTCTGTAGGAACAGACGAAAGCTTGTAGTAAAAATAACAACTAATACGGCAGAAATTTATATAAACAAGGATCAATTCATTCATAACGGATCTGGAGGTTTTTGTATACTATTTGAATTGTTTGCGATGATGGATGTCTCGCCATTTAAAGCATTAACCTTTGCATTAGTTTTGTGTGAATGATTCATGTATTTGTAAATTGATTGCACGTTTATTGTAATATATATATATATATATATATATATATATATTTATGTATATATATATATATAGATAGATATAGATATAGATGTGTGTGTGTGTGCCTGCGTGTGTGTGAGAGAAAGAGAGAGATAAAATGAAGTAAAGAAGAGAGTAGAAAAACTAATCTAAATCTAACCTATTTCCCCATTATTAAAGTTTCGTTAAAGATCGTATAGAAAGGAAATGAGGCAGAGTACTGGAATGTTATGATTTTTGGTATTTCCCATTGGTCAGAAAAGAGTCACGTGTATAAATGCAATAGGGAAAATATATTGGGAGGAGTATTTAGTAAGTTAAAGTATATATATATATATATATATATATATATATATATATATATATATATATATATATATATATATATATATTTATACACGTTTCATTAAATAATATAGACAAGTGTTGTCTATTTATTTTATGTAAAATTTTTTCGTATCTTCTGATAAGTTTGATAACATTATCATTAAACGAAGAAAGAAATTCACAATATTTATCCATTATTTTTAATATAATCTAAGCTTTCGGCTTACTTAAGCCATTATCAAAGATATAAATCACAAACATATTAAACAATATACGGACACGACAGTGATGATAGTCTGTCATTTTTTACATAGTTAATCACTAAGCAACGATAAACACGCGCATATAAGACGCTAGAAGCGAAAATCGCACCGCATCTCATGACGTCACACATGACTACACGAGAGTGAATTGCAGAATGAAATAAGGAAAGCCGTTGGTATAAACCAATGGCTTCTGTTACCAATTATAGAAATTATAGACATTTAAGAATATTTGTAGACATGCCATAATTGATTTTGTTTAGGTTGGGTTTTAACTGTTTGATGTATAATGCTTCAAGTATTTTTAGTTTTTGTCTATTGTTTTCATGTCGAAGTATAGTTGTGTTTTCGACAAGTATTTTACGGAATTGTGTGTGCGGGCAGGCATGTTGTTTTAAATGCCTAAAAATGTTAGAGTTTTCATTAAAATGTAGTGTCAAGCGTCGTGAAAGCGAGTTTGTGGTGTGACCAACATAAATATTATTTAATTCGTTGGAGATACACTCTCCCAAAGGGCACTTTTGAATTTATAAACTATGTTGTTTTTTTGCAAATCGCTAAACGGGGGAGAAGAATCATTGCAAGTATTAAGTTGGATATACTAGATTTAGTGTAGTATATGATTAATTTAATTTTTTTGCTAGGATCTGTAGTTGATATATTAGAATTTACTAAATTTTTTAGTATGTTTTCATCTTGTTTATAATTAGTATGCATTTGATTACGATATAGGAGATTAATATATTTGAGATCAGTAAAAATATATATGTGTGTGTGTGTGTGTGTGTGTGTGTGTGTGGTGCATTTCAGTAGTGTTTAGACCTTTTCAGGTGGAACATTTTTATTAATTTCTTCAAACGAAGATGAAGAGAACGACAACTCTGAATTCAAATCCGGTACCGGAGTCCCTAAGACACTTCAATGTCATAATCAATTTCGATCTGGTAACTTCTCTGACGACGCTGGTGCCTAGCTGTATTGGCCTCGGCTTTTCCTTGGACAATATTGGTGACATGAAGTAGGGAGGCGTGTTGCATGTGCAACTGCCGAACTCTCGTAAGAAAAAAAAAAACAGCCAAAGCCTGCGCGACTGGGAATGGCATTACTCTTCCTGCTCAGATCCGTGATCTCTCTAGATCGACGGATGATATATAATTATTATTATTATTATTATTATTATTATTATTATTATTCCTTTGATTTCTGGTGTGTACTCATTTATTTCCGGGTCCTGACCACAGACCTAATATCAGAAATGAGCAATTTTTAGGAACATTTAGTAAAGTTAACTGTATGATATTTATATATGCGAGGCGCCTTTTAGATATTTTCAGGCGTATTTATTTATTTATTTATTAATTTCTTCAAACGAAGATTAGGAGAACAACATCTCTGAATTTAAATCAGCTACCGGAGTCCCTAAGGCAGTCCAATGTCAGGTTTAATTTCTTTTTGGTAACTTCTCTAACAACACCGGTGGTAAGCTGTATTGTGAGGTCTGAAATAACATAAATAAATTTCTAGTGAGCATTTTTTTTAAATATAGATGAAGCACTTCATAAGATGTCGGCTGTACGTTTTTGTTTGTATTTCTTTGATACATGGGCTTCCAGGAATCTCTTCAATGAGTCTATTGAAATCTTTTCCAGTCCATCCGAGGTATCCATCTACAACTGGAATTTTTGATGTTCTCATATGCCACATTTCTAAGAGTTCGATTCCAAGATACTTTTAATGTTTCCAGGTCCTTTTAATGTTTCAACAAAGATTGAATGGTTCTTCAAAGATACATTTCTGCTTTTAGGGACTGGCCATATCAATAAAGAGACACTTTCTGTCTTTGCGGTCTCTAATCACGATGTCTGGCCGATTAGCTTTGATTGTTGTGTTTTTGTGTATTGTGAAGTAATAATGATATTATTATTATCATTGATAATTTTCTTTGATTTCTGGCGTTTACTCATTTCTTTCCGGGTCCCGCCCAGGGACCTAAGGTTAGAAATGGCATCATGACGCTTTCCACTAACAAAAAAAATACATATATAAAGCCCTTCGTAAAGTGTGGGCTGTACTTGTCAGAACAATTTTTTGTATCACTTTGAGGCATGGACTTCCAGGAATCCCTTCAGTTAGCCTACTGGAATCTTTTCCAACCAATCCTAGGGATCCAACTACAACAGAGATTGTTGATGTTCCCATATGCCACATTTTTGAGATTTCTATTTCAAGGTCCTTGTATTTTGACAGCTTTATGAATATCTTCAAAGATACATTGCAGTCTGCAGGGGCTGCCATATCAATAAAGAGCCACTTTTTTTTGTTTGTGGTCTTTAATAACAACATCTAGCCGGTTGGCCTTGATTGTTCTGTCAGTGTGTATTGTATAGTCCTATAGAATTGTAACAAGTCCTATCTCCGTAACCGGGTCTGGGTGGTATTCATACCAGTTTCTTTCAGTTTCCTTCCCGTAGAATTTGCAAATGTTCCAGTGCAGATATTAGCCCACTCTGTCATGCCGTGTTTATACTCAGTGGGTGCCAATATCGTGCAACCTGATAAAAGATGATCAATCGTTTCTGGATATTTATCACAGAATCTGCATTTTGGGCTAACACAATATTTTAGTATATGTGCTTGATAATTATAAATAATAATAATAATAATAATAATAATAATAATTCTCTATATTTGACTGTTTGCCGAAAAACAGAAAAACATCATTCTCATATTAATATTCTGGTTAATTTCTTCTTTATGCAATATCCTGATATCGAGCCCAGGAATTAAGACTGATTAGTGAAAAACATATTTCTTCTAGAGATAACTAGGTCGACCATTTTTTTTGTTTGTTTTGTTTTTATTGTAACGTATTCAAGGATATATAACTTTTTTATTCATAAAAAGAACAAATCTGTCTCTCTATTATTTTATTGTGATTTTCAAAGTTTTTCAAAGTTATTTTAAAAGTTCCACACCTTTCCACATTAAAACTGGTAATCTGCTTGCGAAATATCCAATACAAAAAAAAAAAAAAATGTCAATTACTTAACTTCATCGTTTTCTAAAAATATGCTGGAAATAATTTCTCTATTTCAGTTGCGCAGGATCGACGCCAATAAACTTCTATAATATGTCTGGCAAGTCACTTCAAGACTAATTAAAGACAATATCTCAAACTAGGCGCCGGATCTGCCGATATATGCGCATATTCGTCGTCCGAGCAGTCTGGAATTATACTTTTTTTGTCAAAACTATCATTGTATTTTTTTGTTTTTTTTTATTTGCTTTTAATGATTTTCAAAATGGTTTCGCAACATGAAAGCGTCTAACGACTCAACGTGACAATTAACACGTTACAGTCTATATGGCGCTCGTATATTGAAGAGGTTTGCTTTTATAGGAAGACACGTCGGCTTTTCATGAATTTGAATGTTAATTTACGTTGCCAGATGAAGGTCGGTAAAACTGAACGCTTCGCACTTTAGTCTTAAAGCCCTTGTTTCTTCTATTTTGACAGGACTGCTGCCTCAATGCCTTTCTGCTCCCATGACAAACACCATTGAGAGTAAAATAGAAAAAAAGAAAAGTAATTTGGAGTGATTTATTTTCATAGACAGATAAAGGTAGGCATTAAGCAAGTTTGTCCAATAACAATAGTCCACAGGATAACTGTATTTTACGTTGTTATCTTTTTCCATTTCAATGAACTTAAAACAAAGCTTCGGTGCTAAGCACATAAATCTAAAGTTAGTGAAGAGTTCAAAATTATATTGAATTAAAAACAGTTTCAAGTTACAGATTTATTGGTCTATCCTCGTAGATTTGTTTTTTAAGCATCTCACCCCTAGCAAGACGGGAAGCCACTAGCACGCAAGGGGTTATAGAGGATTTGGAGCGAGAGCAGATAGGAGTCATAGAGGAAAGGGTAGTGGATATTTCAAGGCAAATAGAGCTGTCGATTGGCATTACATTTGAAAAGTTGGAGATTAGAGCTATCAGGGAAACAGGTATAAGGAAGGGAGTTCCACAGGCGAGAGGTGCGAGACATGAAGCTATTGGAGTAGAAGAGGGGACTACATTTAACAGTTTCAACAGTGAAAGTGTGAGAGCGGAATGCCAGCCTCGTAGGACGCTTGGATTCACGAGGTCTGGGAACCAGCGAAAGCAGCTCATCGGAGCAATTACCATGAAAGTATTTGTAAAAAAAGACAGAGGGAAGCGACGGCGCGTCTGTGAGAGAGCAACTGCAGACGAGATGCCAGATCAGGGCCAATTATATTGCATTTCCGTCTCTGGATCTTATCAAGAACACCGAGGCAAGCAGTAGGGGCTCCAGACCATATATGGCAGCAATACCCCATGCAAGAAAAAAATATATATGTGAAGAAGGGATAACTATCTACTATTTAAAGATATCTATCTATCTATCTATATATATATATATATATATATATATATATATATATATATATATATATATATATAAAGAATATAGTTTTAAAGGTGTGCTATATTTATGGGATAAAGTGCTCAATATCAGAGATAGAGCGTGTGTAAATATAAGAGTGAACATTAAACTCAACACTCAGAGGCGACAATCGTCAAACCGCTTGAAGATTGCACCTAGCATGAAATAGCCTGTCGCCACTGAGGTTGAGTTCAATGCTCATTTTATATATATATATATATATATATATATATATATATATATATATATATATATATATATATATATATGCCTATTTATAACTTCTTGCATTTTACTGCATACATCACATCTTCGGAGTTGCAGGTTAAATTTTATTTATTGTGGATGTAGTCGTGGGGTTTTCAAAGTTCCCTTCCCTAATGTCATCAAAAACCCCACTTTTTTGTTGCATTTTGTGACCCCCCACCACCACCACTGTATCTTTTGTTGGTTAAATTTGTATGAGGTTAATATGTTTCACGTTTTTAGAATGGTGTTTGCTTTTAACTATGTTTGTTGTTTTAGTATATTTTTCATTTTATTATTCTTGTTAAGTAGGTCTAGATTTCTTGTAATTTCCGCAAATAGTTCTAGATTGTTCTTATTGTATGTTTAGACATATGCTTGGGTGTGTTCGACGTTATGTTTTTTTTTTTTTTTTTTTATTTCGCAGTTGGGCCAGAGGTGTTTTTTTTTTGTTTTTTTGTTTTTTTCAAAACCTTTGTTTATTAGTGTTGTTGGCTAGCTTCATTTTTTAAACTTCTATATAGTTCTTCTAGCCTTGTTCTTCTGAGGTTACTATAGTGCAAACCCTAAGTGCTAGGGAATAGGGGATGGATTTCAATCAACTTTTTGAATGGCGGTTCATGAAATGAAGATATTTTTGTATCGCATCGCATCTACGAATGCAATCAAGGCAAATTTTAAAATTATGCCAATATACAAACACGAAATTAATCTTTCTTACAAATACAAGAGAAAAAAAATTAGACAAATTTAAACCAGCACAAAAGAGAATGTCACCCCACAAAAACATGCACATATGATGGCCAGACACAGTGGATAGACAATACAAATACATACACGAAATAGCATGGAGAACAAATATATATATGTAATGTTTGTTTTTCATTGAGAGTGCCTGAAAAAGGTCATGATAACAAATATGGTGCCAGTTTGTTTCCATTGCACAAATCAGTACGAAAATTTCAGTGATTGCGCAGGTCTGTGTTGCCAACATTGTGTGAAAAGTTTGTGTGAATTGATTGGACGGTTTTTGAAATATTAAAAAAAAGTTTTCTCGATAATAATTTGCCACACAGTGTATAATTTTTTTAATTAATTGCTGTGTTTCTTTATAATTAACACTATCAATTACATTTATCAGACTGAATGTTCGGGAAATTCCCTAGAAAATATGCGCCCTTGGACAGGAATCGAACCTGTAACACTTACGTGGAACCATCATTTGATCTGACGTGCTGTTAACCATTCAGCCACAGTGAAGCGTCGGGTTTGCAAACTTCAAATTACTGTTTATAAACAAACATCTTCGATGATTTATCTCAATCAATCATTTCTGTTAACGAAACATATTTTAAAGTAAACAATCACAAGATATTATGAAATGGATTAATTCCAACAATTATTTGATATATTTTGTGCTTAAACGTTATTGTTATAGATAAAACAATATTTATTAGATATAAGAAGTGTTGAAACCTGATTAATCAATGAAAAGCAAAAAAAAAAAACACTGAAATAAATATACTAGAATTTTTCTGTATATCTCATTCTCTGATGAGGGTTTAATAAAAGTGAAACATTTTAGACTGATAAACGTTTCTTATTTGTTTATTAACCTATCATACATTCATACACACATACATACACACACACACACACACACACACACACACATATATATATATATATATATATATATATATATATATATATATATATATATATATATATATATCAAACAGAACTGCTTGAAGAATGGACATAGACCAAGATATTCGAAGTCGGGGAAAAATAACTGATGTTTGAAGTTAAGTAATCTGTTTATATAATATTAATGCTCTATTTCTAAAAATATTTATAGATATGATAGAGAGTGGGAGGGAGAGGGGAAGAGATTGAGACAGATAGGTAGATATATATATAGATATGATACTTACAGAAATACAGAGAGTGAGAGAAGGAAGGAAGGAAGGAAGGAAGGAAGGAAGGAAGGAAGGAAGGAAGGAAGGAAGGAAGGAAGGAAGGAAGGAAGGAAGGAAGGAAGGAAGGAAGGAAGGAAGGAAGGAAGGAAGTGTGTACTAAAACGCTTAAATCAAAATCTATGACCGTGAACACAAGCAAATACCCAAATTAAATTATATTTAAAATTATGATATGAAAATATATATAATCATGGAAAAGTTTATTGACTCTCAAAGCTAAACAGAATTTAATTTATTCTCCACTTTGACAAAGGAAATCACTTGATCATATAAAATTGCAGCCTTATCGACAGTTTACTTGCACCAAATCCGATTCTTTTCAAAAGGAACTAGCCATGAATCCCGCCTGCTCTTGATGCTACAGAAAGGCACAAGGAAGATTTTTTTTCGATACACACTGTTAAGCGTGTAATTGGAGATGAACGCCGCTCCAACAGAAGATATTGGTGAATAAAAATTCATCTGTGTTTAATCTATCAAATTTTTGACGGAAATTTTTTAGTTATATTCGACTTGACATCATCAGAGGAAATCCGATAAAAGCAGTTAAAAATATATTTTTTTTCGGAAAACGCACTCTGAGGTGGCGCCATGTTTCATTGAAAGTTTTGTAGGCGAATTGGTTTCTGACGAATTTGTGGAATTCTAAAGGAAAACATAATTACAATGTATATATCTATCGTATGCTCCCATAACTTCAGCTACAATGTCAAATACGCAGAGAGACATACATATAAATTATTTTTGAAAATATATGGGTAATAATTTATGATAACGTTCGTCTATTCAATTCTATGGATGCCTTAATTGGAAAAGAATAACAGAAACAACTAACAATTACGGAAAATGATCCGAACCACCATACATAGTCGCTCTCTTAATTATTTCAATATCTATATGTGATGTTCGTCCATACACGGGCGGACACCTCTCTCTTTCTCTCTCTCTCTCTCTCTCTCTCTCTCTATATATATATATATATATATATATATATATATATATATATATATATATATATATAAAAAAGTGAACATTGAAGTCAACACTCAGAGGCGACAGCCTGTTTCATGCTGGACGCATTCGTCAGGCCGCGAATGTTAGATACTTGCTCGGCTATTTATCCAGCATTCGCGGCCTGCCGATTGCGTCTCGCAGGAAACAGCCTGTCGCCTCTGAGTGTTGACTTCAATGTTTACTTTTATATTTATATTTACATACGCTCTATCTCTGATATTGACTAATTTAGCCCATAAATATAGCACACCTAAAAAACAACATTATATATATATATATATATATATATATATATATATATATATATATATATATATATATGTAATGTGTGGAAACCTGTCACCTCAGTGGTGTTATATCAGTCATACATACTTATAAGTTTCGTGAGCACTTTGTAGTAATGCCTTCACTCTCTCTCTCTCTCTCTCTCTCTCTATATATATATATATATATATATATATATATATATATAAAGCAGCATGGACCGATTTTGCCCGTGCTTGATTAAAAAATCGTACGACTCATACAGCAATCGTTATCACTTGACTTAAAATATTTTTGCCCTTCCTTGCCTTTAAATGAGTGCCCTTTTCCGTGCTGATGCTGCTACATAGATTACTTCTTGCCTATCTCATACTGCGAAATTTTTCTAATCTCTATACTAAACATTAAATCTGTTACGAAAAAAAAAACTAAACGAAATGAACACAAAACGATCAGCTTTAAAAAAGGACTCGTAACTGGAAAAACCGAATGAAAAAAGAATTTTAACATCAAATACTTTTTCACACCCAACCGAGTTCTGCGGAATCAGAATCAACGTTGAGTTTAAGCAAGCGAATGAGCCAATTGGAATAAAGTGCCATGCAGATTTAAATTTTTGTCACTTGTGCCGAATGCAGCTATCTAATTTTTTCGCATGCTAGTTAACATTTGTGTCAGTCAGCTGTTGGCTCTCACGCTGGCAAATAGAATTTTCCTGCCTATTTGTGGCAGCCAGCTATAGGCTCTCACTCTCGCCAGTAGAAAATGTCTGCAAACTACATGAAAACTACCGTAGAAGCATGAAAAAGTCGATTATTATTTCCTCTATCAATGGGTGTTGGGAAATGCAAAGTCGGTCTTGGCTTTCCTGCTAACTTGGAGCATGTGCATGTAAATTTTGGTTTAAATCCGTTGAAAATTGCGGCCGTGCATTCGTTACATTACACACACACACACACACACGCACACACATATCCTGCCTTATATATATATATATATATATATATATATATATATATATATATGTGTGTGTGTGTGTGTGTGTGTGTGTGTGTGTTTCGTTTCGAGATGTAGATTCGCTTTTAGAATATGATAAGTCAATTGAATTTTTAACATATCTAATACAATCATACTAACACGCTCGTGCTCTTACACATATCCTCCATGTATATATATATATATATATATATATATATGACCTTTAGATTGTGTACAAGTTTGAAAGTGTGATTATCGTGAATCTGTGATGACCTCAGTTTTCACTGTAAAATATATATATATATATATATATATATATAATAAACAGAGAGATAGATGCGAATCAATTTTGTGATTCCGTCTCGAAGATCATGATGTGCGTCCGGTTTACGTTCAAGTGAACACTCATTACTTCTCACAAGAAAGATGCTTCATTGTTTAGTTTCTTACGGATTATCACCCCTTTGCATATTATTTATAGTCATTTCTTTTAGACTGTAATATTATTTCTAAATAAAATAGTTTAGCGATACAAGTCTTACTATTTAATTCTTATCTGGGGAGAGAAGAGACAGATCCATAACGTTCCCAAGTGTACCTGCGTGTAAGTGAATATAACGAACCCAACTGGAGTTAGAACTCTGTTCTCTGATTAACACTTCCGAACCATTATCAATTACACCAACAGCACATCCAATTCTACAGACCCTGTAATACTTCCGCAGTCACCCATCTCTCGAATGTTTAATTTCGGTGGTCGTACCGGAACTGCTGTTTCAGCTTGATGCGGCCGCAAGCTTCACCGGAAACAGTCAATTCAATAGCAATGTATTATTGTTTCTCAACTAGATGGCAATATTGAACGCCGAGATGTTACGTGAATAGTAATACCGATGGTAATATTATATTTTTTTTTGTATAAGGAAACATGCGGCATTCATTGACATTTGAAAAAAAAAGTCTTTTGATAGGGAAAATCTTTCTGTAATGAAAGCCAGATTCAAGAGTTTGCCGACACGTATTCCTAAAAAGACCTGTGGAATTTTGCTCAAAGTGGCAACAACCATTCTCAGTCAAGTTGTATTTTTAACTGGATACGTTTTAACTCTACTTAATGTTTTCCTTATATAGGAATATATGCCATTCGTTGCAGTTTACTATCACAACACTTTGAAACACCATTTCCCGTGTAATCACCGAAGTTAAGAAACATCGAACCTGGTAAGTAACTAGATGTTTGACCGCTTGGGAATATCAGGTGCTGTAAGCTTGGATGAGTGAATGGTGTGATGGATAATGGCTCGGAATTGTTAATAGGAAAACGTTGTTCTAATTCCAGTTGGGTTCATTTTATTCACTGAAGCTTAAATACCCTTGGGAAATGTATGAACCAACCTCTTCTCTACCCACCTATGAAGTAATACTGAAAATTTGTAACACTTGTCCATGACTACTTCAAAAAATTCTTACAATCTAAAAATATTTTCTAGCTTTAAATAACCTCAAAACGGTTGATAATCCTAAAAACAAACCAATCAATCAACGGAATACTGATTCACTACACAGGTATGTTTTTAGATTTATTTAAATTCTCTTGGTTTGGTTTATTTTGTTTAAAGAGATATCAATGGGTTATTTAATGCCGACATTTTTAGAATACATTCGTTTGAATAGAATATGTATTCATTGGTTTAGATTGGTTTGGTTTATTTTGTTTTACGGCATATCAACCTCAATTTGTTATATAATGTCGACAACATTTTTAGGATAGATTCGTATGAATAGAGTATGTATTATTTGGTTTAGATTGGATTGGTTTATTTTGTTTTACGTCATATCAAGCTCAATGGGTTATTTAATGTCGACAACATTTTTAGGATAGACTCGTATGAATAGAGTATGTATTCTTTGATTTAGATTGGTTTGGTTTATTTTGTTTTACCGCATATCGACATTTTCATTGCTGGTAATATTTTGTTTTGTCAAAAATCTGTTTCTGTTAATATATTTCCTTCAAAAATGATTGCTGGCAATAGTTAACTATTTGCCCGTAGCTGGAACCCTAACAGGTGCTACCACCCCGGGTCAGGGTGGACCTGGGAACACCAGCAATTAAAAAGTGGTTCCACGCTCCTCAAAACCTCCTGATCAGAAACCTTGCTGCTGGAAGTAGTTTAACATCTTACCCAGGACACGGATGTAGTTTAACGTCTTACCCAGTCTTGAATATAAATGTAACGAAAACAACCATTGCCACAAAGTGGGGGATCAGATTATATATTATTTGCATTATAAAACTGTTCCCCCACTTTATATCCACATTATATTTTTTTCTTTGATTAAACCTTTATTACCTCCCAATTCTAACAATTCAAAAGTATTTTCTGCCTTTAAATAACCTGCAAAAGGATTGATAAGTCGTAGAAAAGTAATCACCCAACCAGCTAAATATGTGATTCCCTCATTTTGAATATTGGCGCAACAAGATCTTACATTCCAAATTTAGTTGTCGGCTGAAGAGAAAATATAAACTTTTAAGGAACTAACTTTTCTCTTCAATTCAAATATCAATGAAATTATTCGCAGTCATCATTTCTTTCCTTATCGACGGATAATTAAAGCAATAACTTTCCCCGAAACTCTCCTTCATCGGGTATATTTCATAATGGCAACGCCTTTACGCAAGGCAGAGGTCAATCGACTCGATCTCTGCTGACAGACACACAGAGAAGAGTCAAATCTACTAACATTTCATCACCTCAGTTGTCAACCTCCTTAAAATCCAACACTAAACTTATTATTTTAGCTTCTACAGTGTCCAGCCGATGACCGAAGTATCCTCAGTCTACCGACTGGCCGTTTTCTTTCTTTCTCTATCAACCCAGGCAAGAGAAGCGACCAGGTTAAGTACTTTCTTAAGATTCTGCTCTGGCTTTGATAAGACTCTTCAAGATTTGACCTAC
>CAHIKZ030001757.1:1320000-1342500 GCA_903632075.3 Acanthosepion pharaonis | reverse complement strand
GTTAAGATATCTGTGGATGTTTAGCTCCGTAAATTCAAAATATTTTTTTCACTTTTGATTTACAGTGTTCCAAATTCAAATATGCATGTTGTGTAACTGTCATTTTTTATTTCAATATTTTAAAATGAAAAAGACTTTTAGTTATGATATTTTAATTTAGTATTTTATATAAGAATTTGCTGCAACAAGAACTTTGTTGCTATTCTCATAATTGACCATATTTATTTTGGGCCGCAATTCTCTCATATAAAGAGCTTCCAGAATTTTAAGTTTTTGCTTATTATTATTTTGATTAAATACTAATGTATTTTTAATTAAATATGTATAAACTGTGAATGAGAACATGAATGATTTTTTTGTGTTTTAAGATTGAACTATGCTCATTCATCTGAAACGTAATCAGTCTCGTCAACGTCGTCGTTGTAAAACCAACATATGTAATAACATTTTTATTAATCGCCAAAAGGATATTCCAATTGATATACAATGTTGGTATTTTGCAAGATGCTAGTTGACGGAGAAGAATTGGTTTGAAAGATTAGGTTGGTTGTATTAAATTTGGAATACTATATAACAATTTTTTTTTTAACTTGGAACAGTGAGAGATATATTAGTGTTTACGAGGGTTTTTAGACTGTTTGCCCCTGATTATATTTAGCACGCATTTATTCATGGTCTAGTAATTTGATATATTTAGAGCTATTTGAGGACATATTATGTTCATTTTTATTTATGTTTATATTCTGAAGAGATCGACTAATTTGTTTCTCAACTATGTAATTAGAAAAGTCATTATTAATGATTTTTTTTAATATGTTTTAATTCAGTATAGAAATTCTTCCTTGTTGAAGGTTTTGCTTTTGCACGTTTATTAAGTTTCGTATAATACGTATTTTGTAATAGATATGACATTCACTTTTATAGTTTAGAGTATATGTGTTTATGCTAGTTGTTTTTTTATTATACGGGGATGTACTGAATGTATTATTATTTGTGTGTATCACTATATCAGAAAACGGGATTTTATTTTATTAAATTCGTATGTGAAATTAATTACGGAGATTTTTGGAAAAGAAATTGTGTAGACCGTGTATTTCGTCGATGTATTTGACTAAAATGAGAATGTCATCTACATATCTTAGGTAAATGGGGTTTTTTTGTGGTATTATGTGTGTTATTTTCTAGGTTAATCATGTAGAAGTTACTAAATGTTGGTCTTAGAATGGACCCCCATAGAAACACCATTGCATTGTGCGTATAAGTTATTTTTATGGTCATTATGAGAAATAATAAATATACATTTTTTCCCTCACCTGTAGCGCAGCACTAAGTTTAATGCACGACGCAACCGTCAAGTGCTGATTGAAAACTAAACATTGCATAATTATACCGAACTTGAATTAGCGCGGAACAGTCCACTTGTTTATAGGGAGCATAAAATAAAATAAAAATAAAAATAAAATTTGATATATCGAACACTATTTGAAATAAAATAAAATAATATAAAAAATAAAATAAAATAAATAAATTAAATAAAATAAGTAAATAAATAAATGAAATAAAATAAATAAATAAAAAATAAAATAAATTAAAATAAAATGAGAATAAAAATAAAGATTATTATATCAAGCACTATTATATTAAGACCAAAAGTCAATATGCAATTTAATTTAAAATATATTTTTTAATTTATTATTGGGCAGCAAACTTTCTTTTAAACATGTTTCGTTTAATATGAAAGACAAGAAAAATTTAATATTTTTTTTATTTCGTTTTTCTATCAATCCTACATTTTCACTTTTGTTGGGAGTGCGGCAGTACAAACATTTTCCATAATTTTTATTCCCCCAAGTGATTTCGGCCACTTCATTAGCCATTTTCAAGGCAGGGTTGATTTAGGAATTTTCATGTTTGACAGATAAAGATGCATTTTTGTGTTGCTTTAAATACTATTAGGAGTGTCTATTATGAAATTCGCGTGTTGATATATATATATATATATATATATATATATATATAAAAGAAATATGTTGTAGTGGTTCCAACGAGAGAAAAGTATGTATATTAAAAAAGAAGAGGTGCCGCAAACGTTTTTGGTTGTAATGTGGATTTATTGAGAAAAAATATTATACTTTGTTTTACATAATTTCACGACACGTGTTTCTGGTCTGGTCTCCTGCAAACCGTCTTCAGGTGAAAGTGGAGATTTTTACATATTATTAAAAAATAATTAATTTTTCTTCATGTTCAATGTGGAATATTCTCGATATGAGACATTCTGTTTGTGTTATATATATATATACACACACACAGACACACACACACACACACATATATATATATACTTTATCTTAAGATATTACATCAAAAACGTTAAAAATGCGCTACACATGTTTCGATGCGTATTAACACATCTTATCAGACGTTAGTTAGTAATAATAATAGTAATAATATATATATATATATATATATATATATATATATATATATATAAATTGCGTGTATTTTGGCAGCTTGTTTTCATTAAGACATGTCTCATTAAATAATTTAGACAAGTTTTTTCTACTTATTTTTAATAGGAACCTCTCGTAATTACGGACAAAATCCGGCAATTATTTAAAGAAATTTTTATGTTTATACATTCTTTTTATAGATACAAATATTTAAGTAAATTGTCTGTTTATAATAAACAGTATTAAACAACATTTACCGAATATAAAATATAAAAGAACGAAAATAATGTAAATTCAAACGTTCATAACATTAATTTAAAATGGCTCAATACAACAGTAGAGCAATAGATATGTATTATAAACTGTTACACTGGAACAAGCAAATTACCACGACAAAAATGCATATTTGTTTTGATGTCTAATTTAAACATCTCATCAGGTGTTTACCATTGGTGGTAATAAAGGATTTTATTTAAAAATGCAATTAATGAAATTAATGAATCACTTCTTTTTAAATTTTTCAAATTTTCCATAGAAAGTAGACAAACAAATAATAAAAAAAAAATCTCTTAAAGGAAAAGAAAGACAGAAACAGATAAAAAGGTAAAAAAAAAAAAAGAAGGGAGAGAATAAGAAATCAGTATGCATTTTCGTCGTGGTAAGTTACATGTTCCAATGTAACAGTTTATTATATATATATATATATATATATATATATATATATATATATATATATATATATATATAGAAAAAGAGAGAGAGAGAATTATTATAAGTGTGTGTGTACGTGTTAAATGTCGTGATTTTTTCTCCTTTTCACTTCCCCACTTTCGACTCCCTCCTTAATCTTTTCTCTTTTTTTCATTTTTTTCTTTCTTTTTTTACTCATTTCTTCTAGCTGTTTCCATTTATCTTCCGGTTATGTAGACGTATTTTCCTTATTGATTAGAGATTTTTTCTTGTGTTTGGAAAATTGTGTTTATATCTTATTTTAATAATTCATTTTAATGTTTAAATAATAAATCATATATATATATATATATATATATATACGAATACAAGGTTGGTACAGAAGGCTTAAAATTCCAAGCAGCAAATCAGTATTTTTTTTCAAAATGTCCTCAATATATTATAGAGCGAACAATATTTATTTTTAAATTATAAATTAAGCATGCTATAACATCACTACAAAAGTAGCCATTTTGTTTCAACAGTTCTGGTGTCCTGTCAAGTGATGGTGTTGATTCTGAGTTTGATGATGGTAAACGAAGGATTAAAAACTCATATCCATACAACTGAACATTACACATACACGCAGACACACACACACATATATATATTTGTGTATATATATATATATATATATATATATATATATATATATATATATATATATATAGAGAGAGAGAGAGAGAGAGAGAGAGAGAGAGAGGTAGCGAGAGAGAGTCGGGGGAGAGATGATGTGCATCGGACTCAACACCTAACGGGATCAGCAGTAAGAAACTAACAATGACTATGTCGTGTTGATTCCCATGTTTTCGACATTTTCTATATATTTAAAACTACTATATCCGATATAGCAAATTTTAACACCTACTACTACTCTTTCCATCTCTCCCCTCTGCCCATCTCACTATCTTTTCCTTTTCTCTCCCTATATATATATATATATATATATATATATATATATATATATATATATATATATATATATATATAGTGTGTGTGTGTGTGTGTATATCTGTGTGTGTATGTGTAAAGGAACAAAATGAATAAAAAAGACAAGTGGAAAATCTATTCTGAGACGACGCGTTTCTCCCTCTGAGGGAATTTATCAAGTCAATGTCAGATTTTTTGCATCACTGCACGTGTTTATAAATATGAGTTAAGATGACATTGGTTTATCAGGCTTTTAAATGTGAGAACTTTCATGAATGTTCATCATGTGCTTGAAAAGAGCAGACAAATTATGTGGAGGAAACAGTCTGGCAAAACAGCAAGGAATATTCAAGAGTTCATATATATATATATATATATATATATATATATATATATATATATATGTGTGTGTGTGTGTGTGTGTGTGTGTGTGTGTGTGTGTGTGTGTGTGAAAATTGGTTGGCTGTTCTTGTTTAGCGGTATATCAACACCTATAGATTATTGAATAGTGAAATCTAAATGTTTTGAAGGATTTTTTTTTTTTATTTTTAGATAATAACGGTTTTACCGATGCAAATTTTACTAATTAACCCATAGCTGAGGAGAGAAGATGTGGACCCATATCTTTCGCAAGGTTATTTGCGTGTAAGTGATTATAATGAAGCCAACGGGAATTGGAATTCGGTTCTCCGATTAACAATTTGGTATTCAAAAGCGGTCACCCATCTTTGTAATGACCAGGCTCGACGTTGCTTAATTCAGTGGTCGTACGGGAAGCGGTCGTTCAATGTGATGTGTCCGTAAGGCATATATCTAAAGTGAAGCTGCGTAACGCGCTCATCTTTTTCACTTGATGCGCAAGTAGTTCCTGTTGTTTGAAAACTGACAAATTAAACGTCACAATCCGTTTTGAACTCAAATTATGTGAGCGTCACAGATGCAGATGAGTAGCCTCCATCGATGAGTTTGGTTTGCATCCTCTCTCCTGTCGTCGTAGTGCCGGCCGCTTTCCACGGCATGCAGCAATAAACATTATCGGAAGAGGTTTGGATGCAGCTGGGTTCCCTTCGCAAATCGAACCCGTAGGCTTCGACTGTGGTGATGGAAAGCGGCCGGATGACATTACCATTTTTCCCTTTTAAAATGGGGAAGTCGTTGATTTGGGATGCGACCTGTGCGGACACATTTTCGGTCGGTAATTTGATCATGTCTACGGTATCTAGCCACCCCCCACGAGGGTTGCATGTGGCACAAGGCCGAGTTTAACGTGGGTTTCCCGAGCCCGTAGGCTCGGCCAAAAAATACCCGTAGAACCCGTATAAACGGATCGGGTTGGTCAACCTCCTCGAACGACATTCTGCCCTTCGGCGGAGCCTCGTCCAGGTTCCTCTCTGCTCAGAGGCAGAGAGTTCAACTGTCAAGCCGAGAAGCTCGGATCGATTCTATATATTGATCATGTCTACGGTTGAGCCGGGTTTCGTCACCCAGGACTCAGAGATTAAACAAATAGTTAAATATTCTTATCTTGCTGACAGATTTTTTTTTTTATTCCTGTGGCAGTGGAGACTTCAGGGGTTATTGGCCCTCGTTAGATGGCGTTCCTTCGGAGGATTGGCGCGATTGCATCTCGATTAAGGGACGAGTCTCGTGAAACGGACTGGCTCTTGCAGCGTATCTCACTGGCGATGGCTCGAGATAATGCTTTCTCTATCATTGCGGCTGGCAGAGGATAGAAAAAAAATGTTTATCGTTTCTGGAATTGTCATCAATGCTCAACTGAACTTACTTTGTTTCAATAACGTCACAATTATTTTTCGTTATTAATCTTTTTTAACTTCCTAATTATGTTAGATCGTTCATATGTGGTCTGTAATTTGATAATCTCTTTTTATTTATAAAACATCAAGACGTTAAATACGGACGTCATGTTTTGACCCGTATAAACTCGCAATACCAATGATGATGTGGATGATGAAAATATGTCTGTAAAATAATTATTTAAGTACACGTTTATGGAATCTGACCACATAAACAACGCCCTATCAGATACCTCAATATATCATATGCTAAACAGGGTTAAAATATGAGGCATTTTTAAAAATAAAAATAAATTCATCGTATCATTATGATCGAATAGTGTCCTGTACGATTATCATCGACATGTCTCTCTTTTGTTGACCAAATCGGATGCTGTTATTTTCTTTAAAAAAAAAAAGGTCTTAAATAAATACATATTGTTTCACATCAATCTCTCTAAAGAAGGGGAAAATAAACATTTTTCATAACTGGAGAGAAATAATATCTTTCAATAGCAGTCCAAGGTGATCACGGGTTGGGTCATCACTTCACATCTATTTAAAAAAAAGGCGCCAGAGAGCGGATTTGATGCGACTATATTTTTTCTCTATATACCGCCAGACGAATATTTATTTGTGTTTTATTTTTCTGTTTCACTCTAAAGCTAAGGAGAAAGTTCATAGCTGGCAAGGAAGCTATATGCGTCAGCGGAAGGCCCAGATGTATTAAATCAAAGGACATCATTTTGATTACCCGCCAAAATATGTTTGGCGCGACGATAGAGTATGCTCTTCTGTTTACCCGAGACGTTCCTCGAGTAATGTGGACTTTTGCTCGAAGCAATGTGCAATGAAGCAAAAACACAGGAATAAAAAAAAAAATCTGAGCACAGTTTCTTTAAAATATGCTGACATTGCAAAAGTTTGGGGAAAATAAACATTCTTTTTCGTTCAACAGATCAGATTTCGAAAGAAAAGAAAAATAGAAAAAGAAAACTGGGCAATGATTGAATTTGATTCATTTTAGTTTATTCATAACATTATTCATATTTCTTCGAATTTCCTCACAACATTCAAAGTGTTTTTATTAATGTTCACCCCACATAAGGTCCAAGAGCCATTCAATATAGATGGTTACTTTGTGGAATATTAACCTAAGATAGGGCAAGATAACAGGAAAGATACCTAATTCTTGACTTGAAGAGATCAAGATTTAATTAGCGAATAAAATTTCAGAGTTCAGGCGGAGACGTTAGAAGTATACAATTTGTTGTGGTAGGATCCACCTAATTTGCATAGTGGAGTACCGACCATATAAATATGGTTGGTACCGGGAAGACGAGGGGAGGAATCAAGAGATTCAATCCAGAGACTCTGCCCGACTGCGATTAAGACACATTCTCCAGGAACGGTCTTCCCAAGAATATACAAAAGACTATATGTAAATATTGTGTACCTTTCTTGTTTCAATACATTTTGTTCTAAGTACATTTTGTGTTGCATTATTATTCCATGCATTAGTCAATTTTCAACACAATTGAAGTCGACTTTAGAAGGGATCAGAAACTAAATCCTTAACAGAGAACAAAGGGATAAAGCCTTAACTCTTATTAAAAAAGACCGGGGAGCAGTGAGAAACGGGCGATAGGCAAACCTATCTACTATTGGGAGAGGAAAATTTAATAACTACTGAATAAAAATTCAAATTTCACGCGGGGACGTCAGAACAACGGTGGTGAAGAAACTGGAAACCCAATCCCAAACAGGAATCAACGGATAAACTTCCAATCCTATCTAAAATGTCGGGATGCATATGAACCAGGCGATATGCGAGCCTATCTACTACAATTAAGGAGAAATAAAAATTTACTAGTGAAAACCAATTTAGAGATAAGTTGGAGACATTAGATGTACTGAGGTGAGACGAAACCGGAAGCCCAGTGTCAACAAGGAACAAGGGTCAAACCTCTGTTTCTCTTCAAATGACCAGGATAAGAGCGTGAGTCTGGAAATAGTCAAATCCATCCAGTCCTGTTATATTTTTGATATGATATTCTCTCAGGATAAAGGCGCTAGTGTTTATCAAAAACTTCCTTTGTCTTTAATATCTAAGAATAATCAGGGCTTATTGGGAAATATCGTCATGATGCTTTCTCCTTTGTTTCTGTTTATAACTTCCCCTAGACTAATTTTTACCCAAGTCTAGCCTGCGATTTAACCCATAGCTGAGGAACAGTTTTTAATTTTTTTATACATTCTACGCCTTGGCCCTGGCGTCTCGTCTACAGTCACTTTCTCACAGACGCGCCGTCGCCTCCCTCTGTCTGTTCAACAAATACTTCCGTGGAAATTGCTCCGAGGATCTGCATTCGCTGGTTCCCAGACGTCACAAGTTCCAGCGCATCACGAGGCTGGCATCCCGCTCTCACCTCTTCACTGTCAAAACTCCTAAATGTAGCCGTCTCTTCTACTCTAATAGTTTCATGTCTCGCACCTCTCGCCTGTGGAATTCCCTTCCCTTTTCCTGTTTCCCTGTGAGCTATAATCTCCAGCTATTCAAGTGTAATGTCAATCGACATCTCCAGTTGCCTTAATCTATCCACTACCCTCATCCTTTCTTCTATCACTTCTATCTGATCTTGCTCTAAATTTTATGTAACCCCTTGCGTCCTAGTGGCTTCCCGCCTTGCTTGGGGTGAAATGCTTAAAAAAAAAATATGTATATATATATATGGTATAGTCTGTTCTAGTAGCTCTGATCTTAGAAAGGAATAGCCTCGAGTGTCTTTAAGGAAACATTTTCATAAATAATATTTTAATATTGCTTCTGTTTATTCTTTCTGGTAAATTATAATTACTTTCCGAGAACGCTAATTTATATGTAGTTTAGAAATTTTTTCGGCCCTAACCAATTCGCAGATATCAAGTTTAAGCGTCAACATGTATTTAAGTGGGTGTGCGTGTTTCTGTGTGGGGGGGGTATTTTTCTTTTGAAGCCAGCAATCTGCCCTTACAATTGGTCTGTAAATAATGGTTTTTGTTTTGAATATTTCTGCTTTAGGGAATATTTCCAAAGTTCTCATATTTACCTGACAGGTGCATTGAATGATAAGTTTAAAAAAAAAAAGAAAAATATTAAAAGGAAAAAAAAAACTACCAATATATCTTCTTATTTTAAAAGACAAGCACATTTGAACTTCATTGTATGTTGTCCTCAATTTGATTAATCATCGTGTATGGAAGCAGAAATGATAAAACCTACTAAAAACATAAATCACGATTGACACGAACAATGTTCTCAAAAATTAAACATTTCCCATTCTGTGATGAATGAGCTTCTGAAACTTATTGAAGATTCCGAAATCTGCTTTCCACAAAATTAAGAGCATTAGACCTAATTTCACTGGAAACATTAAGCGAATAGCTTGATATCATTAACTAATGTAGTGGCGTATTCCTCACAGCTATCTCTGTTTGTGTCTTAATATAAGAACTACAGCAAAAAATAAAAGAAAATGAAACACCTATATCAGAAAAAGCATTGTCATAGCGAAAAATGCTTTGTAAAACATAAGTAATGTATTAAGAATCAGGAAAGTTTCTTTAGAAACAAAGAACAGAGTAGTGAAATGTTACTTAATAACAGTCTTCTATATGACACTGGAAAATCTTTCGACAGATGAAAAAAAGACTTGAAGCAACAGAAATAGGTTTTTACAAGGATACTGAGAAGTTCATGAAAACATGTGACAAAAGACGAAGTTTTTGAGATAATGGAAACAAAAATGATATTTATACGTAATATCAGAAAGATACTGTGGAAATTTCTAGCGTGCCTAATGAGGAAAGACAGATTGGAAAATTTGACACTCACAGGACAGATTGAAACAAGGCAGACAGAAGGAAGTAGTGAATAACTTAACTAACGACCTTGTTTAAATGAATAGCGGAACAAAGTTTAGGAGAAATAACAAACAGACAAAATTTGTTAAGATCTACAAAGGTCTGGAAATTGTGGAGAGCCGTGATCGCTAACGTCCTTACGGGATATGGAATATAGAAGCAGAAGAAGAACGATCTGGATTTGGATAGCGGATGAAGGCTTAAGAAAGATAAGAAAAAGTGAAATTTTTTAAGAGGTGCAAAGTTATGGAGATTGTGGAGAGCCATGATCGCTAACATCCTGAAAAGACAAAGAAGAAGAAGAAGAAGAAGAAGAAGAAGAAGAAGAAGCTTGTCTGAATGAATAGCAGAACAAAGTTTAGGAGAGATAACAAAAAGACCAAATTTATTAAGAGTTACAAAGATCTGGAAATTGTGGAGAGCCATGATCGATAATGTCTTGCAGGGACATAGAACATAGAAACAGAAGACCGAGGTTGTTTAAATGTGTAGTAGAACTGGCTTTAGGAAAGATAACAAAAAAAGAAAATTTATTAAGAGATACAAAACGTGGAGAGACATAATCGCCAAAGTCTCTCGAATCTTAAAATAAAACATAAAAGTATTTCTGGCCATAGAAATAAAAAAATTAATTAAGTCAATAAGCTTCAAACGTTTTAAAATTCAAATATCTCCACCGATAACATTCTGTGGCTACAACTGTAGACAGAATGCATTTAACTTTCGAATTATACATAAAATTATCTTGCATACATACGCCAGACCTCAAACACACACACATACATATATAGCTGGCCTCTCGTATTCGAGGAAAGCCGTCTACTAGGGCGGCTAGCCAATCCCTTTTGCCGACACTTGCTCAGGTGCATTTGTGTTTATTCAACAGCCACAGAGCTCACCTGTGGTTTATACTGCAACTATGCTGAGCAGACCTTAGAGTTTTTGGGAAAGACGTGGTGTGTTATCTAGCATAATCAACAATTTGAACAAGACCAGCACAGGCTCAGGCCATTTGTTTTTATTCAACACACACAGAGTTCAACTATGGCTTATACTGCAACTATACTAGGGCACCTCGACGTCGTGTAATGGTTAGAAAGTTTGTCTTGCAAGATTAATTGTAACTGAGTAGTGAGTTCGATCCTCACTGGGTGCCCCATTCTTTCGGCCTTGTGCCACATCTAAGCTAGCTTGGAAAATAATTAGGGCACACCGAGGCGGTGTAATAGTTAGCAAGCTTGTCTCGCTAGAACACTTACGACTGAATAGTGAGTTCGATCCTCACTGGGTGGCCCATATTTTCGGCCTTGTGCCACATCTAAGCTACGCTTGGAAAATCGCTATTGCAACTATACTGTAGACTTTAGTTACAGTACATATATGTAAAAGCAGGCAGGCAGGATATTCTGCTTTATATATTGGCGTAACATAATCTTCCTTATTCTATATTTCCCTACGGATTTTTTTTTTTTTTTTTTTTTTTAGCTATGTGTAATTAATATCCTATCCTCAAAATGGTAGCCCGTCTGGTGGCTAAATCATTTTACAGGTGCCTGAGTTTGGTACGTACTCAAAGAGAATTACATCTGGAATGTCTGGAGTCGATTTCTATTTATCACTTTTTTTTATATATATATTTACTTAAATTTTCCTTTACTAATATTAATGAGCATTTAGGCAACGTATAGCGTCTCCGAATGAGAGACCAATTCGACAGCATCTACGAGCTATGGTTAAATAGCAGAACACACAGTGCGCTATAACTTAATTCGTTTACCATGGTTCATAAACACTTTGCCGATTATTTAAAGACAGAAAATAATTTTAGATTTGAAGAATTTTGGGGGAGGATATATATTTTTTGTAATAGAAGATTTAGTAATTAACCCATAGCTGAATGAAGAACAGGTGTGTTCACACCTTTTACTGCGCGATTTTCTCGTAAATGAATATAATGGAACTCTGTTCTGAGATTAACAATTCCGAAAGATTATCCATTACACCATCCAAACATTCAAAGATTCCAGCACCTGGTATTCTCACCCATCTACGTATTGACCAGGATCAACGTTGCTTAACTTCGGTGCCATTCAGTCTGTTATTTGCCAGGCGTGATACACGCTTAGGCGATCATGTATCTTTCGATACATGAGTGATGAGGCAGATTTTTTTATTCCCCGCAGTTGTTTACCATTTTTATCTGTGGTAGACCTGTAGTCATCGAAGATAACCCCTTCTGTTATCCAAGAGAACACCGTCTTCCATGCTATTTACTCATAGCTAGGAGAAGAATAAGAGGATTCATACCTTTAGAATAGTATTAGAGAGTGAGTGAATGTAATGGATTCAACTGGAATTTGAACTCGCCTCTCCGATTTGTCACTCTGAGCCGCTATCAATTACGCGTGTTTTAATCTTATGTGGCCGTGTGTGTGTGTATATATATGTGCGTGTGCTCGCGCGCGTGCGTGTGTGTGGTTTATATTAAGTAATTTCAGCCTCAGCTGAAGATAACTAAATTCCTGTTAATGTGTGCTTTAGTGTACATCTTTATGGCAGACAGGGTTCTCTTGGATGGTTAATCATCAAAATGGAAATTATTGTAGCCATAAAATAATACGGCTGGAGATCCGTTTTAAATCCACTTATCACTGAGGATGAATAAGCTTAGCTTATTAACAAGAACTGATCGGAAAAAGAGTTGATATTTAACTAAGAATCGTTTACCGCGTGAGTAGGTATGTAGTGTTTAATATTTAAAATTTTAAGACATTTTTTTAAGAGCCTGACACTTGATTTAATTAATCAATACAATATTTAATACAAGCAATTGAAACTGAATAAAAGAATCGCAAAGCAACCACGATACCTCTAATTACATCCCCCCACCACAAAAAAAAAACAAAACAATAGAAAACAATTTTTAAATTGCTTTCTCGAAATAAATCTCTTTAATAGATAAAATAGATTTTTATAAATTTATTCATCTGTCGAGTTTAAAAATAAAACATAAAAATATTTCTGGTCATAAAAAAATAATAATGCTTAATTAAGTCAATAAGCTTCAACCGTTTTAAAATTCAAATATCTCCACCGATAACATTCTGTGGCTACAACTGTAGACAGAATGCATTTAACTTTCGAATTATACATCAAATTATCTTACACACATACGCCAGACCTCAAACACTCACCCAAACACACACACATACATAAATACATACATACATATATGGCTGGCCACTCCTATTCGAGGATACCCGTCTACTAGGGCGGCTGGCCAATCCCTATTGCAGAGGCTTGCTCAGGCGTATTTGTGTCTAGAGAGCTCACCTGTGGTTTATACTGCAACTATACCAAGCAGACGTTAGTTACAGTTTCTGGAAAATAAGTGGCGTGTTATCTAGCGGGGTCAACAATTTGAACAAGACCAGCACGCTCAAGCCCTTCGTGATAGCACAGTTATCGACCGCAATTTCAAGGTCTACCCAATTTGACTCACAACGCTTGGCTCAACTCATAATATGGTTTGCAGGCACTTTCCAAATGTGCTGCACGCATGGATCGACCCCTCCAGTCCGATAACATCAGGAAGTCTCGTTCCTGGCAAATCAACCATGGTCAGATTCAAATTCGGGTCTCATGGTCAAAATGCGAACGTTTTAACACTCGGCCACACGCACACACACGCACACACACACGCACACACACACACACACACACACAAACACACACACAAACACACACACACACACACACACATATATATATATATATATATATATATATATATATATATATATATATATATATAATCAAATGTAATGTCAATCGATATCTCCAGTTGCCTTGATCTATCCACTATCCATTCCTCTGTCACTCCTATCTGATCTTGCTCCAAATCTTCTGTAACCCATTGCGTCCTAGTGGCGTCCCGCCTTGCTTGGGGGTGAAATGTTTATAAATCTACCATGTTTCGATATTACTAATGCTTCATCAGAGTATAAGATATGGAAAGCATTTTCTGATACTTTTATTTTTGCTCTTGCGTTTAACTGTTTAAGCAGACTTCACTTGAATTTTACGAGTCAACCGTCGTCCGTGTGTATAATTTATGTATGAAACTGTATGATAGTTCTAGTTTGTCAGTCGGGGCTTCGGATGATAATGTATGTTGTATGTGTACCTGTGTGTGTTTGTGTGTACGTTTGTGTGTTTTTGTGTGTGTCTGCGTGTTGATTTGAGAATGTTTTCAACACCGGTCGTGTTAGTTAAGTACACATTAAACTCTTTAACAATGGATTTAATAAAGCATGGTGATGTACTATAGTCTTTTTTTGACTTGTGTCTGTAGTTCGTAATATCTGATTAGGACACCCACGAAGAAAGAATTATAATTGTTTTTTTGCTTTTTTATTATGGTAGAATTTGTAAAATCAAAATCATGACCAGATATGTTTCTATGTATTCTATGTAGAGAGTTTAAATGGAGGTTCCACTTTAGGTTTCTGTTGTGTTCTCAGATGCGGACATTTTCTTTTTCTTTTACTTCAGAACCTCTCTCCAATGTAAGAATATTTGCCTTGCACGCATTTTTCTGATAAATCCCGGCATCTGAAGTGGTTTCGGATCAAGTTTTCTTCGCAATTCTGTGTCCGATTTTATTGGAGGGAGTAGTAAAGAACCTAATATCGGGGATAATTAATTTATTTTCACATATTGTAGATTGTCTTAGATGGTAGGATTATGACTTTTTTGTTGTTGATGTTAGAACACTTATCGGCATTGTCTAATTTTTGGGACTTTTGAATTTGTATGCCCGATTTGTAGTATTGCAGACGCAATGATGTGGGAAGCGAAAAACACGAAATATTTGTTGATATATTTCTTTTCTTCATCTAGGTATTCTGGACTCCATATTCTAAAGGCTCTGAGGTAGAATTCTATGACTAATAGTGATTCGATTTTTTGACTGTATTGAGAATAGAAATTAATTAGATTCGTTTTCGTTAGTGTGTTTGCGGTAAAGATTTAAATCTAATTTGTTGTTGTTATGTCAAGGAAAGGTAGAGATTCGTCTATTTCAAATTAATACGTGAACGTCATCTATGTTTCTTAGGTAAGTTGAGCTTTTAGGAATGATGTGTTCAAATGAAGCGGATACTAAAACTCCAGGAAAGGAAATCACTAATAGCTGATCACGTAGGAAAGCCGTTTTTTGCTTATAGAAATCTTTATTGAAAAAGAAGAAACTATGGTTTGTGGCACCATGCATCCTGACGATTTTGAAAGATATATTCATAGATATATGATTTTTTTTTTTACGGTTTATCAACCATTTGAGGATTATTTAAAGCCAAAATGTATTTAAGGTTTTAGGAATAATTCTTTCTTTTTTTTTGCGAGAGGATTGAACCGCCATGCATTCAAGCGATTTGGGAGAAAGAAAGAGAAAACGAAGAAGAAAGAAAGAAAAAGTAATACGAGACGGGTCATAGGCGAACACACACACACACGGCTTAAGAGACGGGAATAGGAAAGGGGTTATTATTGATAGGTATCAAATGTGGAAAATATCTAGGTCACCTACAAACAAGCGTAGACCGATTTCCGCTTATCCGCGAAAAATGGAATTGTGTTATCAATAGAGGTCACCAATTAAGAAATCCATTTTGAAAACGTTAGATTTTGATAATGGACAAAACGCAGATGTAACTTGCAGTCTTAACTGGGTATGGAAAATTAAAATCCCACACAAGTAGTTTTCACTGGCTAAGTTTTTCTTTTGACAGAATAGACTTTTGCCCTGCGATAATAAAAATTGTGTTATCAACACAGGAGCCGAAGGAAACTGACGTTTTTATTTCTGCTTTGGAGACGCCAAATTGGCTGGAAACTTGGAGAAAATTCCTTTCTTAGACCATGTCAGATAATCCAGCTGTCCAGTGAATTGGCGATAAACTGCTTGACAAACGCCACGTGTTGAAACCGAGAGTTGTCACATCAACCGCTCATGATAACGGCGATTTAATTAATTTTTTTTAGTTAAGCAAGGTATTTCTTTTCCAAAACAAAGCCACGGGTTGTTCACGCCCGACTAAGACGTCATTGGCCAAGTGGATCACATGACGCACGAAGGAGGAGGAAAGATACCCGACCAGGACCTCATTGGCCGAGAGTGGTCACGTGACGCACGAAGAAAATCAGTCGACGCCCCCATCCAGAGTATAAGTATGAGAAGCCGCTACGAGGAAGTGGGGAGGGCAGTTCACGCCCCTCAGAAGCATGGTGAGAGAGTGGGAGTGAGAAAAGAGTTACCAAAAATGGAAAAGAGTGGAAAATCCCTAACCAGAAATAAGAAGGGTGGATACGTATTTAGAATTATCGAAGAACCTCTGGCGCCGACAGACCCACCCCAGTTTTGACGGCGTCAATAAAAACGAAGCCCCACCAGACAGAAGTCAGTTTAGCCCCGGACGGCAGAGAGAAGAGTGCCCAGTGTTGAAACCGCCTCAAGATAGCTGACCATATTCACGCAAAATTTTGGACTCTTCTTCAACCAAGAACAAGTAGTTTGAAGAGCGACTTAGAACCAGACCACAGAAATAAGTTTTTCGACTTTCGTCCAAAGACACACCGAAACACAAATTTCTTAGAGAGCAGACAACGTGAAGCGTTAAAATTTGCCTAGCGAAAGCGTCGTGCCACAATCCACAGAACGGGTCGGGAGGTAGACACAGTCCTATGTACCGAACAACTAGACATAAAAAGTTTGTTACCTTTTTCTTTGATACTTTGAACTTTGTGAATTTTCATTTTATTTTCTTTTTATACATATTTGTGTGTTATCACCCCGTTGAACTCAGCTTGCATTACGGCCCCAACCCCTGTTGATCTCGTCTGTCTAAGATCAATTCACAACGTGGGTAGGCAGACTGGAGATCAGTGCAGTTACCCTGGTAACCAGGCGTTGGAAGCAGGTTGGGAACGGCGAGGCTGGTATCAATCTAACCAGATTCCTACCCGAATCACCAAAGGGTTAGAACGTCACGTTTGGAGCAGCGAGTAGCGAACAGCTGACGCCGCGGCGAAGACGTCACAATTGGTGCTGTTTAGGGACGTCACAACTGGCGCCGTGGTAGATCAGGATAGAACGTCACAGTCGGCGCTGCGACCGGGGGACGATGTCACAATTGGTGCCGTGACCAAAGGATTAGAGACTGGAACAGCCATGTCACATCACAGGTTAGTGACAAATCTTCATAATTGTATAATTTTATGGGCAGGCAGAGCGTGTACCAGTTTTTTATAGATTACGAAAAAGCGTTCGATAAAGTACCCCACAAAAATCTTTTCGAGCTGCTCAGCAAACTTAACATATTCTAGAAGGATATTAGAATAACCAAGAACCTATACTGGCAGAAACCAACTGCATAGGGACAAAAACAACACAAGATATGCAGATGAAAGCTCCTACAGAAGGTAACAAAGGAAAGCGAGAAGAAAGGAATAACTATAAACAACAAGAATACAGAAGGCATTATCAGTCAATGATGAACACAAAATGCAAGTTACAAGTCAGGCATACAAAAGTAAATAAATACAAATATTTATGTATCTGGGAATTGTTCTAACAGAAGACAGAAAGTGCGATACTGAGATCGGAAGACGTATTGGGATGGACAAAAGATGCCTTCCAAAATCTAAGCAGAGTATTAAGAGACAGGGTATTTTCGTTTGAAACAAAGAAAAGAGTACTGAAACGTTACGTGATATCTACCCTCCTCAAACATGAAGATGAGATTTGCAGCAACAGAAATGTGGTTTTACAGGAAGATTCTGAGGGTATCATGGACCGAACATGAGAGCAAGGACGAGGGTTTAGAAAAACAAATGTAAACAAAAAAGAAATATATTTAACACCAAGAAGAGGCAGTTAAAATTTCTGAGGAACGTAATGAAGAAAAAGAGATTGGAAAATCTGATACTCACAGGGTAGACTGAGGGAACGAAGGACAGAGGAAAACAGTGTTGAAACTTGACTAATGCATGGAATAATAATGCAACACAAAATGTACTTAGAACAAAATGTATTGAAACAAGAAAGTGTACACAATATTTACATATAGTCTTTTGTATATTCCTGGTAAGACCGTTCCTGGAGAATGCGTTGACTGAGTCGCAGTCGGGCAGAGTCTCGGGTTGAATCACTTCTCTCTTCCCGGTACCAACCATATTTATATGGTCGGTACTCCACTATGCAAATTAGGTGGATCTTACCACAACAAACAGCGAGTAACATATTTGACGGGCTTGAGCGAATGGATCGTAGAACAGAGTTTGAAAGAAAAAGGAAAAAGGACACACTTTGTTAAGAGCTAAAGGGCACAAGAAGATGTGGAAGGCCATGATCGCCTATGACTTGAAGGGATACACCACATAAAAGTAGTTTTTCTTTGTATTTTTTGAGGTAGTTTGTTAATATGTTGACGTATTTTGGGGTATAATAGTGTATAATAATTGGATACCTAAGTTTACCCTAACCTTATTTCTATGTTCATGTTTCTCATTCTCTGGATTAAGTCATCATAGTGTTTAATGTGTGTTGGGTTGATGGTCACAACGAAATGAGTTAGGATTTTTGCAGTTGTTTTAGCTAATTTGTGGGAGTCACAATGGGTTTGATGCATATGTTGGGTTTGTGTGTTTTGGATCAAGAGTATCAACTTTAGTTTGTAAGAGACGTGTCCAGTTCGCCGGGCATTGTGCACGTGCCACAGATGAACTTGTGTCATCATTTGTACTCTGGAGGCACCCATCATCTGTCAATCGATCACGCAAGTTAACCTTTCCAGATAGTATAAAACGTGACACATTGATTCCTAAGGAAGATCTTTTAGGTGCTATGACAGATAGATAATACTGGAGAGGTGTAGTGAGTTCAATCTCGACTGAGGCCGCAAGATGATGAGATGATGTGTTTTGGGTCAGCCGTTCAGTCGAGGTGGTATTCTATTCGTTAGGATTTTTTTCTTTTTCATTTTTAACAGTTTCTTTGAAATTTTAGATCAACGCCGAAAGTGACCTGAAGTTTGCGCCTAAGCATGAAACAGACTGTCGGCATTTGGTGTTGACATCAGTGTCCACTTTTATATTTACATGATATTGAGAACATTCCCTCGTCCAATTTCTGCCCGTCCTGGGCATGACGATAAACTATATTCGTGCCCTAGTTAAGACGATAAACTACATCCAACAGGAAGGCTTCTGATCAGGAGGTTTTGAGAAACGTCGAACCACCTCTTAATTGCTGGTGTTCCCAGGTCCACCCGCACCGGGGGTGGTAGCACCTGCTAGGGTCCCAGCTAGGATCAAAACTCTATGAAAATGTAAAAATGGGTTTTAATACCGGCAATAAATTTTTATTATAAAATATTATCAGAAATACATTTTTGAAGAAAAAATGTTATAAACAATAATCTTTTGAAAAAAAATATTACCAGCAATATATTTTGGACGGAAAAAATATATTAGCGAAATACATTTTTGAAGGAAAACATATTACCAGCAATACATTTTTGAAGGAAAACATATTACCAACAATACATTTCTGAAGGAAAAAAATATACCAGCAATAGATTTAAAAAAGAAATATTAGCAAAATACATTTTTCAGGAAAACATATTACCAGCAATACATTGTTGAAGGAAAACATATGAACAGCAATACATTTTTGAAGGAAAACATATTACCAGCAATACATTTTTGACGGAAAACATATTACCAGCAATACATTTCTGAAGGAAAACATATTACCAACAATACATTTTTGAAGGAAAAAAATATACCAGCAATAGATTAAAAAAAATATTAGCAAAATACATTTTTCAGGAAAACATATTACCAGCAATACATTTTTGAAGGAAAACATATGACCAGCAATACATTTTTGAAGGAAAACATATTACCAGCAATACATTTTTGACGGAAAACATATTACCAGCAATACATTTTTGAAGGAAAACATATGATCAGCAATACATTTCTGAAGGAAAACATATTACCAACAATACATTTTTGAAGGAAAAAAAATATACCAGCACTAGATTTAAAAAAAAAATATATTAGCAAAATACATTTTTCAGGAAAACATATTACCAGCAATAAATTTTTGAAGGAAAACATATGACCAGCAATACATTTTTGAAGGAAAACATATTACCAGCAATACATTTTTCAGGAAAACATATTACCAGCAATACATTTTTCAGGAAAACATATGACCAGCAATACATTTTTCAGGAAAACATATGACCAGCAATACATTTTTGAAGGAAAACATATTACCAGCAATACATTTTTGACGGAAAACATATTACCAGCAATACATTTTTCAGGAAAACATATGACCAGCAATACATTTTTCAGGAAATCATATTACCAACACTACATTTTTGAAGGAAAAAAATATTACCAGCGGTATATTTTTGAAGGAAAAATTGCGTCTCCCGACATGAATCGAAACTACATCACTTTTTCAATCAAGATTCTCATTCCGCTGACCCATCGACCAACAAACTACGGCCTCCGAGCCGGATCTGGCCCCCGAAGTCAGTTCATCTACCCCATCGATACACTGTACCACAAATGATCTAAACTATAATTACTTATATGGAATTATTAATCGATTGCAGTTAAACTTACGATGAAGAAAAATTTCAAATAAATCTAAGTAAAATGCCAATCTGTTTTTTTTGCATTTGACAGTTTTAGGAAAATCAATGAAATAAAAAATTCAGCAACTCTTTGTAACTTTTGATATCCGAGTGCTTTTTGTGTAAATACCTGCAATTAAGTTTCTAAGAAAAGCGATTACGAGCCTTCTGCAGCAATAATCTTTTATCTTGCATTGCCGTGTTTAAACCAGTTTGAAGAGTGCCGTATATAAAAAGGACTGACTTCAGCGAATTATGTCACATTTTGCCTGAACTTATAAAATCTAAAGTATGTGGTCAGCACATGTAACGAGGTTAACTGATAAACATTAGAAAGCATTTCTCTTGGATGGGTGCAGCAATACCAAAAAAAATCTTACTTATTATAAAACGTAGATTGTGTGTGTGTGTGTCTGTGTGTCTGTACGTTTATATATTAGACCGGATTTCCTACATTTTTCAACCGATTTCAACAAAACTTCACAGGATTGCGTAAAATTACCTTGCGGTGGTTCTGACAGCGCCAAAAATTAGGAAAACACGATTGTTTTTGCACGAAATCAATTTGAAAACACGATTAAGAGGCATTAATGAAAGGGGGACAACTCATATCGAGTTATACTTAGTAATATCGAGTTATCGAGTTATACTTATTATAAAACTCAGGTTGGTTGTGCGTGCGTGCGTGCGTGCGTGCGTGCGTGTGTGTGTGTGTGTGTGTGTGTGTGTGTGTTCGTTCGTTCGTTTATATATGGGATCGGATTTCCTACATTTTTCAACCGATTTCAACAAAACTTCACTTTTTTTTTGGCAGGTAGTCTTTCTTATTTTCTTGCACATTTTTTTCTTTATTTTTACATTCAGAATGCTTTAAAAACTCCATTTACAACACCATTGTTTATAATAAAATTCTATTCAATCGATAGATTCACAACGATTGAAAACAATGTTTTTGTTTGAGTTGGGTTTGACCAATTCTTAAAAAAAAAACTAATTAAGACATGCGTGTCCATCAACCTTAAACAATAATCTTTGTCAATTTTATTTTTCAGTCTTTATGATGGTCGATACTTGATCTATCTCTTATTGTTACATCCCCGGGCAACGCCAGGCTTTACTGCTAGTATTAAATATATTTTAAAAGGTAAACGACAGTTTCACTATCTCACTAACCTTTTGTGCTGTTTAGTTTGCGAGATTTGAATACGTGCGGACTTTGTGTGTTATAACTATTTTATTGCTCTTGTCGCTGTCTTAGATAACTTTTTAGTAAATAAATATGTTTGTTGTCTTTATTTTATTTTATTTTGTGTATTCAGTGTATTGTATTGAACAAAATGGTTATCCGGCCAGCGCTCATCATTGTCTCCGTTATCTGGCCCACCGTGAAAAATGTTTGTTGACCCCTGCCCTGGCCGAAACATCCTGCTACCAATTTGCCGCGATAAAAGATGGTACAAATTACCTATTTAAGGAACGCACATTTATCGTTGTGACATCTGCCATACAATATCTGATAATTTCATTTTAACGTAAACAACAGTAATTATATTAATGGATTTTTAAAATGCGGAATTATTACGTGTTATTAATATAAACATTATTATTAGTGGATGCACTTGATTGAATCACTATTCCTATGTGTTTGATTGCTTTTTGATGAAATTAGTAAAAAAAAAACAAAAAAAAAAAACTGATCTAGATCGGGAAGTTGTACTCATAAAAAATTGTACCGCGCGACACAATTACGTTTCGATTAAAAAATTCTGACTACACCATCAGTAAGGTTATTGCTAGAGAAATTAAAAGGCTACCATGTTTCAAATACAGCAGAAGAAAATTAATGACTTTTACTCTAACCATGGCTACTAAAAATTACAAACAAGACGAATTCACTTTTCAAACCATTATAAAATAATACATTTTACCTATATCGACCCAAGTAAACTTGACAATTGTATTCGAATTCACGCT
>CAHIKZ030001757.1:1312500-1315000 GCA_903632075.3 Acanthosepion pharaonis | reverse complement strand
GAATTTGTGGATTTATATCTAGAATTTTATGATTTTTCCAGAGTGAATAATCCATCATGACGTTTTCAAGATAACAATGATTGCCCCATATACTAGTTCTACTGTCTAAACGATAACTTTGGCTATTAAATCTCTTCATAAATTTCTTAATGTTCATTGCCTGTAAATAAACATTAGTTGCTCGACAGCTATTTGAACATGGCTCTCTGATTTCTCGTACCATGCTGCTATGAAGTGAAGGTGTTTCTCATACATTCAATATTACATTAACGAAATCAACCGGGGTATAAACTTTCCTTGATACTTTAGTTTAATTTGTTTAATTTGCATAGCTGAGTCCTGACAATTTTAAAGATTCGCGTATTTGAAATTTTACGTAAACACCTCTCCAAATAAATTAACACTATGCACTAATAAGTGAATCATTTGAGTATCCGAGCTTAGAAGGAGTTAATTAAAACAAGCTATTATGACATGATTTAGATCGCTATGTAGATACACATCAAGATAGTTAATTAATAAATCCAGGGGCTGGCCTCAAAATATATATATATATATATATATATATATATATATATATATATATATATATGTGTGTGTGTGTGTGTGTGTGTGTGTGTGTGTGTGTGTGTGTGTGTGTGTGTGTGTGTGTGTGTGTGTGTGTGTGTGTGTGTGTGTGTGCTCGAAAGTAGGAGGATTTGAGATAATTATAATTAAGTATAATTAAAATTAAGTTGGTATGACGTTTTCCTGATAGCGTAACTGTCCGGGTTTCAATTCACGTTAGTGGATGCGCACTGCTGATGAGTCCCAAATATAGGACGAAACGGCCGTCCAGTGCTTTTAGCATTCTGTTGAGGTTTCTTTCAGACTCGATGAATTACTTAATTATAATATAGGTAAGAATCCCCTATGGCTAAATAGCAGGGCAGACTGGGCTCTATAGGCTTGAATGGCAACTGGTCTTGGAGAAGGACAGCTCTGAATTCAAAACCTGCTCTGTATTCGGCCCTTCAAAAAGTGTGGATGATTCTGCACAAAACTTTCAGCACTATAATCAAATCTCATGTGCTGGTTTCGGGCTGTCCGGTTTCCTAGGAACTGATCTGCTTGACCCTCATACGTCGAATTCGACGGGAGAATCGAGTATATATATATATAGATAGATAGATAGATAGATAGATAGATAGATAGATAGATAGATAATATTAGATAGATAGATAATATTATAAAAAATTCAACAAAGAAAGAAGGAAACTTACGAAGAATGAAAACAAATCGTGGTATAGACTCATATATATATATATATATATATATATATATATATGGGAAGTATAACTTTTTCGTATGTGTCTATATCGTTATATAATGAGTTTCTATGTATGTAATGCTGTTTATGATTATAATGACATCTCTCTCGACAGAGGGAGTAATGTGGATTTCTTTATTTCTCGCTAAGATCTTTTGCGCATTTAACTGTCTCAGTAATAATGTATTTTCGTTGTTGTTTTTTTATCGAAGTAGCGAAAGAAATCTTTGGTGAAATAAACGCACAAAAAATAAATACATTATCCGGACTATTGTCCTCATCTTTGTCGCTATATTTATCAAAACGTTTCGTCCTTTGTACGTTCCGGCCTTGTTCAGGTGGTTGGAATTTCGAACTGAACTTTTTATTTCGCTCACTGGGGTAGACTGGTCTAGTTCCACGTGCCATGTTTGATGGATGTCAGTTATTAGTTATCTTCTGCTAATTTCCCTCTGAAAGTTCTCCGCTGCCTTAACCGGGTATTGAACTCACACTCTTTGGGTTCTGTCACTGGGTCTAACCAACGCCTTTATCCACTGTGTCCTTGAGGACATCTGGGTATGAACGTCTGGGTATTATAAACCTAATGTCTTCAGCAACCATTTTTACCAGTGCTCATATTGCAATTTTTGCTGTTATCATTGCATGTTTTTACCAGAGCTCATATTGCAACTTTTGTTGTTATCATTGCTTTTCTCTGGTACTCCTTTTTACTGGTTCCCATATTGTATTTATTTCTATGCTTGGTCGGCTCAGGAGATTTTTGTGGCCAAGCATATGTGCTGATTCCTTAAGTTTACGAATTTTCCTTGTCTATGATCTCAACATGATCCCACAGGTGATCTCCCTTCTCTCTCCATATGTGGTCAGCCACGCCTGATTTTTCTACTTCCCCTCGTGTTACAGCTTTCTGGTGTTCTTGAAGCCTTACCTTGAGGGGGCGGCCTGTCTCTCCTTTATATTCCTTTCCGCAGCTGCACGGGATAGCTTACACACAGTCTTTAATCATGTTCTCTTCTATACGGGGGTCTCACTCGGGAGAGATATCTGCGAAGTGTCGCCATGCTTTTGAAGGTTGTCTTGACGTTATATGGAACGCAGATCCTTTGAATTTTCTCCCTTCACATAAAAAAATAAATCCTTAAACACAAAAATTCAACAAAGAAAGAAGGAAACTTAGGAAGAATGAAA
>CAHIKZ030001757.1:1305000-1307500 GCA_903632075.3 Acanthosepion pharaonis | reverse complement strand
TATGTTAATAATATATGCGCACATCGTCTGAATCGATAGAGTTTTGAATTACTGTGGATTTTCTTCTGTCTTAACTATAACTTAGCTAGCCGCAAACACTGACCCAATCGTACAAACAATATTCCTGACACCAAAACAACACCTCCATACGTACCTTTTTTACTACAGCCACCATAAAGCCTTTTTGTCTCTATGAAAATACTAACTAGTCCCATATTTACAATTCATTGTCTGTGAGGGTAAAGGGGAATAAAACAACAATTTCAAAAACTCCCCCCCCCACAAAACAAAGGAAAGCTCATCAGAACAATTGCCATCAAAATATTTATAGAAAACTTACGGAGAAGCTATGGTACGGCAGTGGGGAATCATTCAGAAGGCGAGATGCCTCATACTTGAAATAATATATTCACTATCTTTTCTTCTTTAGCGCAATAAGGAAGGTGCTGCGTAGGGTTTGAATCCCCGGGACCCTGTTTCTTTAACAGCTTAGAGAAAAAGGCAATGCAACAGCATCTGGCAATTCAACAGCAAAACGCCGAGACCTATCAGCCAATCTAGCAGCACCTTTAAATTCATGCAATCGGGTCCTCAATGAGAAATGGTATTCAGAACAATTGGCATGAAAGTATTTGCTGAAAAGACGTAAGGGGCGAACGTCACGAAGGCGGGAAATTGACTGAAATCGAGATGCCAGGAGATGATCGATTACATGGCAAACGCTTCTTCGAATTTTATTGAGAATATGGAGATACATGGTACGAACACCAGGCCAAATATGGCATCAATATTCGATGCAAGGACGAGAGAAAGCGGGTTGGTGGGTGAGGGAGAAAGAGAAATATATATGGATATAAACAAACTGAGATAGAGAGAGGGAAACAGACAAACTCTACGAAATAGATATGATAACTTTATACGTGTAGCTTAGACGTGGCACAAGGCGGAAAGACTGGGGAACTCATTGCGGATCGAACTCACTATCCAGTCGCAACTGATCTAGCTAGACAAGCTTGCTTACCTTTTCTGTTTCTTTAACAGCTTAGAGAAAAAGGCAATACAACAGCATCTGGCAATTCAACAGCAAAACGCCGAGACCTATCAGCCAATCTAGCAGCACCTTTAAATTCATGCAATCGGGTCCTCAATGAGAAATGGTATTCAGAACAATTGGCATGAAAGTATTTGCTGAAAAGACGTAAGGGGCGAACGTCACGAAGGCGGGAAATTGACTGAAATCGAGATGCCAGGAGATGATCGATTACATGGCAAACGCTTCTTCGAATTTCATTGAGTGCCTAAATGTGGCATGGATTTGGCGCAAGTTTGAAAGTATTGGATACCCAGTGAAAATCATACACAATATTTATTCGGAATTATTCATGAGAAACAGACTTGTTAACCATTACACTACGTCGAAGTGCCCAGATGCAAACAAATTGTGATTTTCTTAGTGTAGCTCAGATCTGTCAAAGTAGTGATTTTCCAAGCGTAGCTTGGATGTGGCACTAGGCCAAAAGTATGGGGCAACAGTGAGGATCGAACTTACCACTCAGTTTTAATTCTTTTAGCAAGACAAACTTGCTAACCATTACACAGCCTCAAGATGTCGAAATGATTTTCTAAGTATAGCTTAAATGTGGCACAAGGCCGAAAGTATATCGAACTCACTACCTTTTCTTAAGTGT
Organism: Acanthosepion pharaonis; assembly: GCA_903632075.3. NCBI lineage: Eukaryota > Metazoa > Mollusca > Cephalopoda > Sepiida > Sepiidae > Acanthosepion > Acanthosepion pharaonis. The sequence goes on along the minus strand of CAHIKZ030001757.1, from coordinate 1,305,812 downwards.
TCCAGCAAGACAAGTTTGCTAATCCTTACACAACGCCGAGGTGCCCAATAAGGTCGAACCCAGTGAGCATCTAACTCACTATTCAATTGTAATTGATCTAGGGAGATGGGATTGCTAAACATTATAGCACAGATAATATGTTATATTCAACTAGCAGCATGGCCCGGCGTTGCCCGTGCTTGATTCAAAAAGCGTACGACTCATACAGCAATCGCTATCACTTGACTTAAAATATTTTTGCCCTTCCTTGCCTTTAAAGGGGTGTACTTTGCCGTGCTGATGTTGCTACATACCTTACTTCATGCCTATCTCACACTGCGAAATATTTCTAAGCGCTATACTAAACATTAAATATGTTATGAAAAAAAGGAAACTAAACAAAATGAACACAAAACGATCAGCTTTAAAAAGGACTCGTAACTGGAAAAACCGAATGAAAAAAGAATGTTAACAACAAATACTTTTTCACACCCAACCCAGTTCTGCGGAATCAGAATCAACGTTGAGTTTAAGCAAGCGAATGAGCCAATTAGAGTAAAATGCCATGTAGATTTAAATTTTTCCCACTTGTGACGAATGCAGCTATCGATTATTTTTGCATGCTAGTTACCATTCGTGTCAGTCAGCTGTTGGCTCTCACGGTGGCCAATAGAATCTTCCTGCCTATTCGTGGCAGCTAGCTATAGGCTCTGACACTGGTCAGTAGAAAATGGCCGAAAACTACATGAAAACTGCCGTAGAAGCATGAAAAATCGATTATTTCCACTATCGATGGGAGCTGGGAAATGCAAAGTCGGTGTTGGCCTTTCCGC
>CAHIKZ030001757.1:1197500-1300000 GCA_903632075.3 Acanthosepion pharaonis | reverse complement strand
GAAGATCTTAAAATATATTCATAATAAGAATCTTAGGCGGATTTATGAAGCAGGCATAATATCTATCTCACGCACGGTGAACACTAGACCTGGCTTCTTTAATATTTCCCCTTTTCTAGCAAAGTTAATGCTCGACAAACGTACATATAAGTTTTAGATCAAAATAAAATTCTGTTTGTTTTTCATTCAAAATACTCAAATTTTAGGAATACGTTTTCACAACACCGCCCATATTGAAACGGAACGCTGATCTTGAAAAATTTCACTTGTCTGTTTTGATTAGTCTTACTCTTATGTCCATCGTCTTTTCATGTTGAATTAAATATAGTCTAATGTTAATTATGTTTTATGAATATGTCCTGAGGATGGTCTACTAGACCGAAACGTCCGACGTTGACATTATATTAACATTAAAACAGCATAATTGCATATTTGGATTTTTATTTGTTTTTTCCGTATATTTTTTCTTCATATATATATATATATATATATATATATATATATATATATATATATATATATATATATATATATATATATATATATAAAAGCCTATATATAAGCCTATACACATACATATATATATGCATATACGCATATATATATATATATATATACATACACACACACACACACACATATATATATATATATATATATATATATATATATATATATATATATATATATATATAAGAACATTGAAGTCAGCACTTAGAGGCAACAGTCTGTTTTATGCTAGATGGAATTGTCAGGCGTGACGATTGAATCTAGCCTGAAACAGCCATGTAAATATTGTTCAAATATAAAAGAGAACATTGAAGCCAACACACAGAGACCTCTAAATGCTGACTTCAGTGTTCAATTTTATATTTACACATGCTGTATCTCTGATATTGAGAACTTTATCCCATAAATATAGCTCATCTTAAGAGTATATTTCTTCTTATATATATATATATATATATATATATATATATATATATATATATATTATATTATTCATAATAATGAATGTAACCTTCATTAGTTTATTGGATTAGTTGCATAATGTGCGACAGAAGGAAAATGTAGCTGCTGATCTCTTTTATTCAGAGTCCTGTCACTGGATCTAACTAACGCCTTTATGCATTGTGCCATGTGACAGGACCCAAAAAGTGTGGGTTCAATACCTGGTTAAGGCGGTGGAGAAATTGGAGATGAATTAAGCAGGAGATAACTGATTGCTGACATCGATTAGACATGGAACGTGTAACTAGATCAGTGTACCTCAGTGATGGAAATAAAGGGCTCAGTTCGATATTCCAACTATCTGAAGAAGGCCGGAGCGTACAACGGCCGAATGGTTGTAAAATATATGCCGATGATGAAGAATGATAGTCCGAATAATGTAAATAGTGTTCAAAAACTATGTTCGGGACATGGATATTTGAAAATTTCAAGATGCAAAGTTGTCCTGAAAAAAAAAAAATCTGAAGACGTTAGTCCTTTTGTTTTCCGGAAATAAATAGTCGACTATGCATTTGTCTTTAGCAGAAATGTATCAATGCCATGGGTCTTGGTGCCTATAGGATTTGTTCTTTGTTTTTGGTTGTTTTTTTTTGTTGTTGTTTTTTTAATAAACAGTAGGCAACACAGTTATTCTGGAGGGTTTAACAAACGGACGGACTAACGGGAGTTACAAAATTTTATATATAAATAGAATAAATGTCTTTTGTTTATCGCACCAGAATGAACCCACTTTCATCTTAAATGCATTTGTTAAGCAAACAAAGCTTTTTTCATCCATAGATAAAACATGCATTTCCTAAAATAATGATCGGCTGAATTATATAGAAAATTGTTACATTTTACTTCATAAATAATATATTTTGGAAGCCTGTCTTTAAAGCACTTTGAAAAATGGTTGATGAATGCAATGTTTTGAATAGAAATATAAATTAAACATTTATTTAGTTGTAAATCATTTAAAGTATATGGTCATATGTAATAGAATATCCCAGTTGTATAACCTCACTTAGAAAATACCACAAAACAAATATTTCCTACCGTCTTAAATGAATTTTAACAAAAAATGTGTTTGGTATTTGTTTTGACTTCACATCTCGAAAGCCATTCATCACTGTTCCGTTTTTGAATTAGTGCTTCCTGAACTTGCTTTTGTTCCATCCTTAAATTATTCAGCTACGTAGCTTTATCATCATACACAATGTTGTTGCAGTTTGATGGTAATCTATTGCTGTGCAGAAGTTGGATATCATAGTCGGAGGTTACTGGGTTTTTTATTTATTTTTTTTTTTTTTAGATATAACCGATTTATTTATTTATTTATTTATTTTGCATGATCAGAATTAATCAGAAAAAACCCGGAATAGTGCAAATGCTGCAAGTAAAGATTTCAGAAATATTGTGTTGAAATGCAGAAAGAGAAACTTTTTACAGGTTTTAAAATATAGGGGTAATTTTTTTTATCAATCTGCATATCTACGTCATTCCATTTAGATCTATCTATCTATCTATCTATCTATCTATCTATCTATCTCAGACTGTTCATATAAATCTATCTATCTATCTATCTATCTATCTATCTATCTATCTATCTATCTCAGACTGTTCATATAAATCTATCTATCTATCTATCTATCTATCTATCTATCTATCTATCTCAGACTGTTCATATAAATCTATCTATCTATCTATCTATCTATCTATCTATCTATCTCAGACTGTTCATATAAATCACTCTATCTATCTATCTATCTATCTATCTATCTATCTATCTATCTATCTATCTATCTATCTCAGACTGTTCATATAAATCAATCTATCTATCTATGTATCTATCTATCTATCTATCTATCTATCTCAGACTGTTCATATCTATCTATCTATCTTAGTCTGTCCAGATCTATCTGTCTATATATGTATATTGATAAATATATTTTGGCAGCAACCTTTCTTTCAAACATCTTACACTGTTTACGGCCGACAAGGAAGATTGAGTCAATTTTTTACACACATATATGAGTCTGTTCATATCTATCCACCGATATTAATCGGTTCCTATCTATCTATCTATCTATCTATCTATCTATCTATCTATCTATCTATCTATCAACACATAAATACGCAAACACTTAAACTTACGAATAGACATCATCGTCTGATTCCAACATAGATAAACTAGAATCATTATACACTTACATACATCTAGTAATATTTACGGTCTTTCAGTTAAACTTGGTATGCGTTAATTTCTTGGAAATTCGAATGGACGCGTCATCACTCCTTGAATTCGGAAAGCCATAAATTATACTAACAGGTGTTTAACAAGTCAAATGCATGTGAAACATGATTTACCAATGAAATTCAAACAGCAAAAACGTAAAAAATACCTGAATTTCTTTCTTTTTTCAACATCCATATTTCATTCTCTGATGAAGCTTTAAGAAAAGTGAAACAGGTTATATTTATAAATGTTTCCTATTTGTTCTTTAATGTAGCACGGTGTCAGATACCGATCTACATTTGACCCATATTTGATCCGAACTTCTTTCTATCTATCTATCTATCTATCTATATATATATATATATATATATATATATATATATATATATATATATATATATATATATATAACTATACTCGTTTCGAAAAAACCCTCAAATTTTTGATTTGCCAATAATCAAATCAACCTCGAGGGAAAAAAAAAGGTTTGAAAAAAAGAAAGAGCTAGAAACATGAAAGTCTGTCGAAAAACATCGCACAGATACAGGTTTAAAGCCCAAAGAAAAAAAAACCCGACACGAGTAAACAACTAACTAACAAAAGAGCTCAATACAACCGTAGAGCAGACCTAGATAAACCTAGTGAGCCAGACAAACCTACCTAGGTTTCACCTAAACGGATCGTCAGGGAAAGCCGGCTAAAGAGGCAAAGGGAAACGCATGCGTAGGTTTGTCTGGCTCACTAGGTTTATCTATCTATCTATCTATCTATCTATCTATATATATATATATATATATATATATATATATATATATATATATATATATATATATATATCACATACTGTTCGTTCCTATAAACATTATTTATATTTCAGATATAAGAGAGGTTGTTATTTTTCATCTGTCTTTTCGTATGTTCCTTTATATCTGTTTATCAATCTCACAACTTTCATTATCTGAGTTGATAAGAACGTTTACATCAAAGCCAAAAATCGGCCAGAAACACCTCAGGTTTATGGGTTACTGTGTTTCGGTTCGTTTATTTTTAATGTGATGTGATCCTTCTTATCAAATTGCACAATTTTAACTTGGTCGACTATTCTTATACATCTTTTTGTATCAATGCGTTTATTCTTTAGGACCTACTTTGGTTTTCATCAGCGACCATTCCTGATGTTATTATTTCCCAGCACCGTGATGACAAAACTATTTACTCCTGTTTTAATGGGAAGTGCAATCAATTTGATAAAATCAAATTGGCCACTCAGCCTGAAAATGAGGATTTAGCAACTGTTTATTGTTGTTAGCTGAGGCAAGAAATTGATTTCAACACTAAAGCGCCCACCTTCCCCACTTCTCAAAAAATGAGACTCTCCCATTTAATCCCCTTAAAGCAGCTCTTTTTAAATTTAATCAGCATATCTGATGCTAACGTCGAAGAAAACAACTCATTGTCAGTCTAATGCTTTCCACTGATATCAAATGAAATGATTATATTGAATGAATTACTAGGTTAACTGCGAGGAATGTCTATTCCCGGTGCTAAATAATATTTCTCGCCAGAATAAATAACGCATATTTTTTAAGACTACCATCGATTATTGCTACTACATCGCATGTGGTGTTTCTGATATATACCTATAGAATCTTGAAAATATCCATAAAAGTATCTGAAAATTTATCAATGAACCACCGTGACATAGCTTCCTTGTGGTTTTTCAATATATGGTTTGGGTTTGGGGAGAGATTTATTTTGTTTTATGGCATGTCAGTACCTCAATGGGTTATTTAATGCCAACAAGATTTTTAGGATAGTTTCCTATGAATAGAATATGTATTCTATGTAAGAAATCACTTTATAGATCAGTGTCTCGGTTTATTTTGTTTAACGGCATATCAACCTCAATATGTTATTTAATGCCGACAAGATTTTTAGGATAGTTTCCTATGACTAGAATATGTATTCCTTGTAAGAAATCTGTTTATAGATCAGTGTTTCGCTTTATTTTGTTTAACGGCATATCAACCTCAATATGTTATTTAATGCCGACAAAAGGTTTTGGATAACTTCGTATGACTAGAATATGTATTCTTTGTAAGAAATCTGTTTATAGATCAGTGTTTCGGTTTATTTTGTTTAACGGCATATCAACCTCAATATGTTATTCAATGCCGACAAGATTTTTAGGATAGTTTCCTATGAATAGAATATGTATTCTTTGTGTGGCACCATTTACCGAGGCAAAAAAAGAAAAGAAATGAAAGAGAGGAAGGAAAGAAAGGAAAACAGAGGCGAGACCCAAAGCGTGGATGATAAGTAGGACACCCACGGCTATGGATAAAGGATATTTTGATAAGTAACAAATGGCGAAGAGTGTCATTACAATGGCAGGGAAATTCTGAGTGGATAAAGGAATCGGGTGTGTTCTGGCGACGGGCTGGTGTTATCGGGGATACATAAACAAACCGCTAATGCGGGAAAACATCTGATTAAGCAAACCACAGACCGACTTGCCAAAGAAAAATCTAATTGAAAATGTTATTATGATAATTGACATAAAACAGGTAAACTACAGGGCTTTGGATAGATATGAAAAATTAATTGTGTCAAAGCCGCACACGAGGTGGCGACTGACCGTTTTCTTTCGACAGAACATCTTTAGCCTGCGATAATAAAACTATGTTATCAGAAATGTACACCAAAGAATAAATGGAAACATGGAAATGTTTTGTTTTTTTGTTTTTTTTGAGGCGACGGACGATTGTGTTGTGTCAAATAGACCACCCATTCTGATTATTAGCGATAAGATGACGGACGAAGTCCAAGTGAGAACAAGAGTTACGACCACCACCGATCGAATTGTTCTATTTGCGGCCAGAGAAAATGAGAGCTGCGATTAAAAGAAAGAAAAGGAAAAGAAAAAGATAATTTTTTTTTTTTTGGTAAGCAAGATATTTTTTTTTCCTGAAACAAAGCCCGCGGGATCGTACACGCCCGACTAGACATCATTAGTCGAGTGGTGATCACGTGACGCAAGGAGGAAGCTGTTACCGCCCATGTAGAGGATGGGTATGAGAGTTTGATACGAAGAAGTGGGGAGGGCAGTTCACGCCCCTCTGAAGTATGGTGAGAAGGTGGGAGTAAGAGAGGGCTCCCAAAAATGGAAAGAAGTGGAAAATTCCTAACCAAAAATAAGAGAAGTGGATAGGTATTTAGAATTATCGATAAACCCCCGGCGCCGACAAACCCACCCCGGTTTTAGTCGGCGTCCATATAAGCAAGGCCGCAGCGAGCAGAAATCAGTTCAGTTCCAGCAGACTGTTCCAGCAGACAGTTCCAGCAGACAGTTCCAGCAGACAGTTCCAGCCTCGCATCGGCTGACCAAGATTCGCGCAAATTCCGGACTCCTCTTCAATCCAAGAACAATTATTTTGAAGAGCAACTTAGATCCAGACCACCAAAATAAGTTTTTTCGACTTTCGCCCGAAGACACACCGAAAAAACAATTTCTTAAAGAGCAAACAACTTGAAGTGTTAGAACTCGCCTAACGGAAAACAACGTGTCACAATCCATAGAACGGGTCGGGAGATAGACGCAGTCCTATGTATCCAACAACTAGACATAAAGTTTGTTATCCTTTTTTTTGATACCTTGAATTTTTGAGTTATCATTTTATTTTCTTTTATGCATATTTGTGCGGTGTCACCCCCGTTTGAACCCGATTTGCATTACGGCCCCAACTACTGATTGATTTCGTCTGCCTAAGATCAATTCACAACGTGGGTAGGCAGACTGGAGATCAATGCAGTTACTTTGGTAACCAGACGTTGGAAGCGAGTTGGGAACGACGAGGCTGATATCGAATCTAACCAGATTCCCATCCGAATCACCAAAAGGTTAGAACGTCACATTTGGGTGCCGCTACCGATACCAAGCCAGTTGGTCGTCACAGGACGAGACAACACGACTGACGCGACAGGCGGACGTCACGTTTGGAGCGGCGACACCCGAACGAAGCAGCGAGGAGCGAGCGAAGGCTGTGTTTAAGGACGACACATTTGTAAGAAATCTGTTTATAGATCAGTGTTTGGGTTTATTTTGTTTAACGGCATATCAACCTCAATATGTTATTCAATGCCGACAAGGTTTTTAGGATAGCTTCGTATGAATAGAATATGTATTCTTTGTAAGAAATCTGTTTATAGATCAGTGTTTCGGTTTATTTTGTTTAACGGCATATCAAACTCAATATGGTATTTAATGCCAACAAAAGATTTTTAGGATAGCTTCGTATGAATAGAATATGTATTCTTTGTATGAAATCTGTTTATAGATCAGTGTTTCGGTTTATTTTGTTTAACGGCATATCAACCTCAATATGGTATTTAATGCCAACAAAAGATTTTTAGGATAGCTTCGTATGAATAGAATATGTATTCTTTGTAAGAAATCTGTTTATAGATCAGTGTTTCGGTTAATTTTGTTTAACGGCATATCAACCTCAATATGGTATTTAATGCCAACAAAAGATTTTTAGGATAGCTTCGTATGAATAGAATATGTATTCTTTGTAAGAAATCTGTTTATAGATCAGTGTTTCGGTTTATTTTGTTTAACGGCATATCAACCTCAATATGGTATTTAATGCCAACAAAAGATTTTTAGGATAGCTTCATTATGAATAGAATATGTATTCTTTGTAAGAAATCTGTTTATAGATCAGTGTTTCGGTTTGTAAGGTAGCAGCGAGACGACGTGTATCTGCCTCGATACTCGTTGCCGTAAATGTCTTGTTTAAGTAGCCCTCTCGCCTCTCGTGTAAGCGGGCGAGTCTACTTCTATGGGGGTGTGACGCCAAGACCATTCCGGTCTTGTAACTGGGCGTCTTAGGTTCGATTCCACCTCTACACCCCCTCCTTCCGGGGCCACAAGATACTCGCGTTGTGGTCCAATGTTTTGAGGCTCTGGAGTAGTCGTGCGACGTGCCCCACGTCTGTGGGGATAGGTTCCTGGGTGGTCGCGTCACCCTTCTGCTACGACGCACCGGTTGGTCTTCCTCAACCTCCATCATTCCAGGGATGCTGTGTCATCTACCTCCATCGGTTCTGGTAGAGTGTCGATTGTTTCGGGCTGGTTTTGATCCATATCAGTGGTGGACCATTCTCCCGGTATTTCGGGCCCTGTTGGGTTGTCTATGGTATCCAACATTCCTGGGGCACCTGAGGTATCGAGTGGCAAGGAGTATCTACTACTGGGTTTATTTTTCGGAGGAATCTGCGATTGCGACGGGTTTACCCGGTTACTCCCATCCATGCGTACATTATACTGCCGGTTACCCAGTGTTTCCACCACCCTTCCTGTCTTTGCCCATCGGCGCGGGTATGGACCAACTTGGTTCTGTATCTGCACCGTTTCCCCGATTTTCAGTTCCTGAAGTGGGTGACTTTTTAGATTGTATTCTCTTTCATTCCTTAAGTGTCTTTTGCCATCGCTGTTTCCCCTATAATGACTGATTTCTCTCCAGCGTTTGTGGATTCGATATCGGTCCTGGAGCACTGGGAGATGGTCCTTTATCACGCGACCGTAGAGCATCATCGCTGGAGACATATGTAGGTATATATGTAGATATATGTTGCGATGAGTCAGTAGGGACCTAGCTGCCTGGTCATGGCATAGGCGACCGCAACTGTCCGTGCTATCAACAAGTATCCTTTTAGCCGTTTTAACTGCTAGTTCTGCTCTCCCGTTGCTTTGAGGGTAATATGCCGATGATGTTCGTTTCCTTATGCCCCAATTATCTAGGAACCGGTTAAATTCACTGGAGTCAAACGGTGGTCCGCCATCGGTTGAAAGTTCCTCCGGTACGCCATACGTGCAGAACCAGTTTCGTAGGGCGTCACATGTAGCCTTGGCATTCCCGGACGACATCAGAGTGACTTCTACCCATCCGGTGTATCTATCTGCATATACTAGATAGTTCTTCCCTCGTAAATCGAAGAAGTCCGTCACAGTCTTCTGAAATGGGAACTCGGGGTTCGAGGGCGGCATTAGGGGTTCCTTGGGTTGTGATGGAGCTATTACGTTTGCATACTTTGCACTGGGCCCGGGTTTGACGAATGCTCGCGTCCAGTCCTGGCCAAAACAGCCGCTGTCTGGCGTTTGCCAACATTCCATTGACGCCCTGATGCGCTGAATGGAGTGATTCCAGTACCTCCGCACGTAGCTTTCTGGGTATGAGGATTTTTATTTTCCATTATCGTCACCCCTTCCAAGCAATATAACTCCTCTTTCATATGCCAAAACCGGCGAATTGTCTCCGGCAGTTCGTGTCGAGATTTAGGGAAGCCATTTTGTATGAATTCGGCGAGGAACGGCATTCCTCGTCAGTAGCAGCTGCAGCCACAATCCTGTCCCATGTTATTGCTCTTAATTTGGGGTCCTGCTCATAGGTGGAGTTAAATGACGCTCTTATGGCGCTATCCATAGTTTGTGCGGTGTCCTCTTCGTTTGCTTCCTCCTGGCTTAACGCCACTGGGCATCTCGATGTACAGTCTGGTGCCGCATTGAGTTTGCCAGGAGATGCTTTATTCGAAATTTGTACATCAAGGACCGTTCTTTGAAGTTAAACAGTCTTGGGTTCTTTATGTCCTCCAGAGCTTTGTCCGAGAAGATCTTCACCAGGGGCTTATGGTCCACGGTGACTAACAGCTCTGGGCACCCCAAAACGAACATCCGGCATGCTTCCAGTCCGTAGACTAATGCCAATGCTTTCTCCTTCCACTGGTGCATATCGGGACTCTGCGTCATTAGTGAATCAGGGAGCCGGCCAGGATTAACTTCCAGTGGTCCTCACCACACTTCGGTCCAGCTTCGGTGGCACAGTTGCAGTGCTTCTGGAAAAGAAAATATCCTAAGCCTGTTTTGCTGAAGTCCGTCGACAAACAAGTTGGCCTATTCACTTCGAAGGTTCTTACACCGTTCTCGATTTCTTCTGTGATCCTTCTTTTCGACTCTTCGAAGATTCGATCGAGTGTGCTGTCCCAGTAGAACTTCCGATTTTTTGTCTTTAGCAGCTCCCGGAACGGGGCCATTACCTCGGCCTGAGAAAAAGCGTAGGCTACCTGGTTTACCATTCCAAACCAGGATCTTATGTCAGTTATATTTTTTGGTGTCGGGAAAGTTATCTGGCACCAGACCAAGGTCTTTTAGGGCCGACTCGGACAGGCAGAAATCTGATGTATTTTTTGATACATATATAATCTGACGTGTTTCCCGATCCTACTCTGACTTTAGCGAATATCACGCCTTTTTATGTTTAGTAGGTTATCCGTGATTCCCCGAATTCGGTGACTAGTCGGTACTAGACATTTGTCTGGACACTTCAGAATTTTTGGATTTCTGGTCCGCTAGAGCATGTCTGTGCCCCAGTGTCTGCGATCGCCTCGATCCGGTGAGTATGGAGGCCAGCTTGTCCTATGGATATGTGCCCGAATTCCGCATGGGCCTCTGGAATCAGAGTTATCTCTACCATCAGGGTTGGTGCTGGATCAGGAGTACCTCTTCGGAACTTACTTTTGTTCCCAAACCAGGTGCGGCACGGCCTTTGGTTTTGTCAGGTTGATTTCACCTCTCCTTTTCACTTGTCCATCTTGGACGATCATCCGGTTACGACCCTTCTTGTGTCTTTGGGTGGTGAGAGTTCTGGATTCTGCTCCGACCACACCCGCTGTAGATTTGTTGCTGGACCCCTGCTTCGGTTTCCTGCAAACCCCTTTTAAATGTCCGGTTAAGCCGCAATTGTGACAAGTCATCTTTGCTGCTGGGCAACCCCTTCGTTCATTCGAGCCGTCAGGGTGTGAGCTCTTCCACACCATTTACAGGGTTCAGTGTCTCTCGGGGTTGATACGGTCTGGTTCTCCCGAGGCCGCTGCCTGCGGCCCCGATCTCTAATGTGCTCGTTGTAGTAGGGTATACGTTACTATGGAGATGGGGTGTAGACTTGTCCGTGGTCTCTAGGCTGACAAGCCTGTTGAACTTTTCTTCCAGTGTCGTAAGTGTCGCAGCCTCAGACAACACCTTGCTTTGATGCTCCAGGTTTGCCAGCCCAGCCACCATTTGTCCTGCTACCATATCGTTGGGTAGCTGACTTTCCGACCACATCCTATCCCGTTCGGACAAGTCACTGAAAAGTCGCAGAATTTGCGACTGATCGAAGTCGTGCCACGAAGTCCGTAATCGATTCCCCCTCCTTCTGCCTTACGGAGTGGAATTCTTGCCGGTACACTTCTTTGTGTAGGCTTCTGACGGCTACGAGCTTTATGTGTCGTAACAGCTCTTCCTCCGTGACGGAGTTTAGTACTTCTGCTCCTACCATATCGAACAACAGCCTGTTCACTTCTGGGGCACAGGCCGTTCTCAACTCGTTTCTTAACGCTGTTGGCTCCGTCAACCCACACATCTCCTTGTATCTATTCAGGAGTCAATGAATATCCTTGATCACCATCACTTGAGTCCGGTTCTATATTAGGTCTGTCGGGTCTCCTTGTAAGTGACTTTCTCGGCTGTCCTCCGTCTCTTCGCAGGGCGATGATCTCTTGCTGTAGCTCGATGAGCTGTCGAAGTAATGTCTGCTGTGTTTGTTCGTCCATATTCCAACGTTGTTTGTAGCAGGTTTCCTATATCGGCGACGCCATGTAAGGTAGCAGCGAGACGACGTGTATCTGCCTCGATACTCGTTGCCGTAAATGTCTTGTTTAAGTAGCCCACTCTCGCCTCTCGTGTAAGCGGGCGAGTCTACTTCTATGGGGGTGTGACGCCAAGACCATTCCGGTCTTGTAACTGGGCGTCTTAGGTTCGATTCCACCTCTACACGGTTTATTTTGTTTAAAGGCATATCAACCTCAATATGTTATTTAATGCCGACAAGATTTTTAGGATAGCTTAGTATGAATAGAATATGTATTCTTTGTAAGAAATCTGTTTATAGGTCAGTGTTTGGGTTTATTTTGTTTAACGGCATATCAACCTCAATATGTTATTCAATGCCGACAAGGTTTTTAGGATAGCTTCGTATGAATAGAATATGTATTCTTTGTAAGAAATCTGTTTATAGGTCAGTGTTTCGGTTTATTTTGTTTAACGGCATATCAACCTCAATATGGTATTTAATGCCAACAAAATATTTTTAGGATAGCTTCTTATGAATAGAATATGTATTCTTTGTAAGAAATCTGTTTATAGATCAGTGTTTCGGTTTATTTTGTTTAACGGCATATCAACCTCAATATGTTATTCAATGCCGACAAGATTTTTAGGATAGCTTCGTATGAATAGAATATGTATTCTTTGTAAGAAATCTGTTTATAGATCAGTGTTTCGGTTTATTTTGTTTAACGGCATATCAACCTCAATATGGTATTTAATGCCAACAAAAGATTTTTAAGATAGCTTCGTATGAATAGAATATGTATTCTTTGTAAGAAATCTGTTTATAGATCAGTGTTTCGGTTTATTTTGTTTAAGTCTTGCTCTGGAACTCACTTCTAGCTTCTTGTTTTCCAACTAACTTTGATCCTCAAAACATTAAATTAAATGTTAATCTTTAGCATCTCTTTTGTTATTTCCTCTTCTTCTATTGTTCTTGCTCCTTGATAATATTTATCTTTTTCTTATATTATTTCACAGTCGGTAACGCCCCCCTCCCCCCAATGCGTCTTAGTGTCTTTCTTGCCTTGATTCGGGTTACATGATTAAAAGAAATGTATTTAGTTGGTATAAAGCTGTCAATTTTAATAGCTTAGAAAATATATTTCAATAAGCTTAGCATTTCGATAAAAGATCCATTTTTCGTCGCCAATCAAAAGTCTATCCAAAAAAGGTGAAACAAGTTGACGAGAACGGAGAGAAGAGCAGATATCAACACGGGATTTGAGGTTGTTTTCAGACAATTCATGAGGCACCCATTTTCCAAATTTAGCAACTTTTCCAAGTCGTTGAAGATGACGATGAACAGTTGTATGGATTGAACTGAGAACCACTGCCAATTCCTCAACTGATAAAGCAGGATTTTCTTCAAGGGCTGCTTCAAGAAGCTTTTCATCAAACTCAACTGGACGTCTGGTTCATCTTCAAGGGTGAAATCTCCACCTCTGAATTTTGCAAACCATCTTCTGCAAGTTCTTTCATTCACACATTCCTCTCCATAAACTGAGTGAATGTTTCTAGACGCTTTGGCTGCTGAGTTTCCTTTCTTGAACTCATAAAGCATTATGTGCCTCAAATGATTCTTGGATACTTCTATGTTAGCAGGGTTTTAATCAAACAAAATTTAATTTCCTTGTACTCTGAAATAAAAATTGATCAGTTTAAATGCATCTAAACATAAAAAAAATAATGTTCAGCTTCATTAGATATAAAATACTTTTAAATTTCATTCATTTTAACAAAAGTTAAAACTCAGACAGACCTGATAGATATATATATACATATATATATATATATATATATATATATATATATATATATATATATATATATATTGTGTGTGTTTGTGTGTGTGTGTGTGTGTGTGTGTATTTAAATAAAAAGAAAGAACAGGAAGATATATAATCCGGTGTTCTTATAGATATTTTTATTTTTTATTTTTACAAAATAGTGCTCAATGTAAATTTACAAAGCATTAATATCATAAATTAATTGATTTAAAATATGTTTTTTCCGCTACACAGTTCTAACCATGTTTCAAAAATGGAAGCTAAAAGCCACGAATTTAATTTTGTAATTAAATTAAAGACATTAGTTCCATTTCATCCTCAAGCGAATTTTGGAGTAACTTTTAAAATTGCTGGGTTTTAAAGACACAGCTAAAATCCCGTTTCCATGGTTACAGATAAATCTACTTCAATTGGACAAGGGTTGTCCGGGTTTTCCTTATGTCTGAATCATTGTATCGGTTATTAGCTACATTTTGCTAAGGGGTAGGCATGTATTTTTCAATGAGAACTGACATCCTTTGAATGCATGTCGTCTGGATTTTTTTTAAATTTATTGTTAACGGCAAAAAAATTCTTATGGCTTTTTTTTCCAATTTGTAAATTTAAAGATTTTCGGGGATGTTCAGATTAGAATACTTTTTAGTTTTTATTTAACTACGATTTGTATTCTCATTTTTAATTTTTATTATACTATATTTTTTTTTGAACAGTTAAATGTATTAGAATTCCTTATATTATGTAGGATTATTTTTACAAGTATAAGTATGTATATTAGGGTACATTTTTTTTAAGTAAAATTTATGACAATGACGGCAAAAATAGTTACTTAATTTACTGATTTAGTAAACTTTTATTTTTTATATATATAAACCTAGTGATATATTGTTTCTCATGTAAGTACAAAGGACATGGGTCATTCATAAGCTTACATCTTCTGGTATTTCATATTAATGTTATTTTACTATAGGTGTTTTATTGGATTCTTTTAAGTGCGTGTGGTACTAAGTAAAAGAAGTTTAGGTTAGAATTCATTTTATTTAACTACAATTTTAATTACAACTTTAAAATATTTTCATTGTTATTTTTAATAGACTATATTACTTTATAACAGAAGGAAATGTATTTGAAATTACTTATAGTCAGTAAAATTATTTTTCCATATCAAAGTATATGTATATTACGATTTTTACACTTTTATATTTAAATATTATTTAAGTAATATTCATTGCACTTACTGGAAAAATAGCTAATTCATTTCTCAGATTTAGTAAAATTTATTTATTAATTTATTTATTTATTTATTTTAAATATATATAAACTAAGTAATAAAGTTTCATATGTATGTAGAAAGGACATGGGTCGTTCATAGGCCTACATCATCTAGCTTTTCGTTATAATTTCATTTTTCAGTAGGTGTTTTATTGGATTCATTTAAGTGCCGGTAGTACTTTTTGTTAGAGGTGTTTAGGTTAGCATACATTTTATTTAACTGCAATTTTTAAAAGATTCTTAGGTTAGAATTCGTTTTACCTACAATTTTAAATACAACTTTAAAATATTTTCACTGTTATTCCAATAGAATTTTTTTTTTTATAAAGAAAAAACAAGTAAATGTAATATAATTACTTACAGCATATAAAATTATTTTTCATGTTAAATATAAGTATGTATACTAACTGATTACCCCTTTTTTTTAAATTTTTAAATATTATTTAAGGAAATATTTGACAATGACGGCATATAATAGCTATTTCATTTCTCTGATTCAGTAAATTTTTATTTTTTATAAACTTAGTAATATATTTTCTCGTGTATGCACAAAGGACAAGAGTCGTTTAATGACCAACATATTTTAGCTTTTCTTATTCTTCCATTTTACTGTAGGTGTTTTATTTGATTCTTTTAGATGCCAGAAGTATTTTGAGAGAGATGTTTGATTTTTATATTTATATATTCTAAATGACGTTTGATGTTGGTTGAATCTTTTTTTGAATTTATGGCTAGTGCAACCTATATATATTTTTATGTTTTCAGGACTTTCAATCGAAGAGATATTGCATTGGTATACTAATGATTCAGTGCAACATTTATTTTGTAGAGGGCAATTATGAGGGTTTCTACAGTTACATAGTTTTGTTTATTTCCATCAGTTTTTATCTTTATTTTTTTCCATTGTCTAAATTTTTTTTGGTTTTGGTGTGTTTATATATATATATATATATATATATATATATATATATATATATATATATATATATATAGTCGACTTTCCGTCAAGGAGATCAGTTTCAGGAAACCAACAGCGCGAAAACGACACATGAGATTTGATTATAGTGGTGAAGGCTTCGTGCAGAACCATCCAGACTTTTTGAAGAGACGAATTCAGAGACCCGGTGCACTAAGTGTCACAAGGTTCCCAAACGACACTCCGCAGGTTTTGAATTCAGAGTTGTCCTTCTCCTAGACCAGTTGCCATTCAAGGCTATAGAACCCAGTCTGTCCTGCTATTTTACCCATAGCTGGAGGGAGAAGAAGAGGATTCATACCTTTCCCAAGGGTATTAGCACGTAAGTGAATGTAATGGATTCGGCTGGAATTCGAACTCGGCTCTACGATTTCTCAATCCAAGTCGCTATCCATTAGGAGGCACGGTGGAGCAATGGATATATATATATATATATATATATATATATATATATCAAGAACAATTTTAGGTGAAAGATGTACAACAAAGTTTTGCTCTCACTCGAAAACATTAAGAATTTAATCGGATTAACTTTACGTTTACGTTGATGCTACTACACATGCGCACGAACGAAAAACGCTGGAAATTTTAAATTTAAAGTTATCTTTTTCGAATATGTGTTTTGGATATTAGATCTTGCCGCTTTCCTTTAGGTTTTTTTTTATTTTTGTTTGTGTTTTCATCACTTTTGTTATTAAATACTCTACATTGTGATAATAGAAAAATTCTCTGCCAAAAATGGTGAATCGTTGTGTGAACCTCGACGCAAATTTATTGTGGACTAGCAGCATGGCCGGCGTTGCCCGTGCTTGATTCAAAATCGTACGACACATACAGCAATCGCTATCACTTCACTTAAAATATATTTGCCCTTCCTTACCTTTAAAACAGGGCCATTTTCCGTGCTGATGTTGCTACATGCCTTACTTCTTGCCTATCTCACACTGCGAGTTTTTTCTAAGCTTTATGCTAAACATTAAATCTGTTACGAAAAAAGAACTAAACAAAATGAACACAAAACGATCACCTTTAAAAAATGACTCGTAACTGGAAAAACCGAATGAAAAAGAATATTAACAACAAATACTTTTTCACACCCAACCCAGTTCTGCTGAATCAGAATCAACGTTGAGTTTAAGCAAGCGAATGAGCCAATTGGAGTAAAGTGCCATGCAGATTTAAATTTTTCCCACTTGTGACGAATGCAGCTATCGAATTTTTTACATGCTAGCATGCTTGTTCACATTCGTGTCAGTCAGCTGTTGGCTCTGACGCTGGCCAATAGAATCTCCCTGCCTATTCGTGGCAGCCAACTATAGGCTCTCACTCTGGCCAGTACAAACTTGCCGCAAACTATATGAAAGTTACCGTAGAAGCAGGAAAAATCGATTATTTCCAGTATCGATGGGAGTTGGGAAATGCAAAGTCGGTCTTGGCCTTCCCGCTAACTTGGAGCATGTGCATGTAAATTTTGGTGCAAATCCTTCGAAAATTGCGGCCGTGCTTTCGTTACACACACACACACACACACACACACACACACACACACACACACACACACACACACATCATGCCTTTTATAGATATAAATGAACTGACGATTAAAATATTTTAAACATTTTTCGTCCCAGAAAATCGCTTCCTCTTTCCTTTAGAGTAGCATTTATAAAGTCAAAATTGTGATCAGTCTTGTTACGGTGAGCAACTAATGCTTTTAATGTATTATTTTCTAAAAATCCCTTTTGTGCTCATATAATCTTTTATTCAAATTTCCAGTCCTGAGTATGACGATAAACTACATTCGCGTCTTGGGTAAGACGATAAACTACGTCCAAGAGCAAGGCCTTTAATCAGGAGGTTTTGATGAGCGTGGAACCACCTTTTAATTGCTGGTATTCCCAGGTTCACCTTGACCCAGGGTGGTAGCACCTGTTAGGGTTCAAGCTATGGGCAAATAGTTAACCCCGAAATTGAGGTAAAAAGCATTATGAAAGTGTAAAAATAGGTTTTAATACCAGAAATATTTTGTAAAAAATTATTACCAGAAATAGATTTTTTTAAAATAATATTACCAGTTATACATTTTTGAGGAAAAAATATCACCAGAAATAGATTTTTGACAAAACAAAAATATTACGTGAAAACAAAAAAGCTATCGGCATTAAATGACCCATTGTGGTTGATATGCCGTAAAACAAGACAAACGAAACGAAACCATTATTCATATTTCTTGAGCTTAATCCGATGTAATCAATGTGGCAATAGAGTATATTCTTCCATCAAGATTTAGCTTATTATTTTGTTTTGTATTAATTAAGTTTTATTATTCTTTTAAATATGCTTGTGTTAAATTTTATATTGAGTTTAGATAAATGCTTTCCTGTTAAAATTGTGATAGAGTTGATGGGTAGAACAATATAGTTTTTAGATTCGTGGGGTTTGTCAGGATGAACCGTTTTTCTGTTTTTATGAGCCTTTTGTTTCGCATTAAATATGAAATAGTTACGATATTGGATGAGCTTGAAATTATTTTCAATATTGATTTAATCAGGAAAATGTCACTGAATGTGGAATAACCAAATCGGAATTTGGAAATGAAATGGTAGCATCAACAAAATACAATACTCGCCAGCGGCGTGAAGTAGATAAACCACTGCTAGTGGTGAACTGCTTAGCAGTATTACCCCTACTTGCAACAGTATCCAACGTATTTATGAGGATTGGGACATACCCATTAGTGTTCATAGGTACAGTATATAACAAATGTATAATTCAATCTAACTAAAATGTCAGGTAAATCACTACTACAGGAATATATTAATAGAGCATAAGCAATATATCGAACGTATATGATTGTATAAGTAAAATATTTTGGAAAGGACCAGATTCGAGAAATTCTAAAAGATACGTGTCTTCAGTACACTTAGAGGCAATCACATTGGTAATCGAAATTCTTTTTATAAAAATTATTGTTAAATGTCAAATAGCATTGGCTGGTGATCAGATGGCTGGTTTTTTTTTGTTTTTTTTTTTTGCTATTTTGGATAGGAAGTTTGTCTTTGATTGTGTTAGATGCTTTTTTAAAGGAGTAAGCACTTTTTTTTAATCCGGGACGTTGGTGTACAGGGGTTTTATATCTCGACTGACTATGAGATTGTCCGTCATATTTGTTTTCTTTAGTTTTTGTCGACTAAGTTTACTGATATTTTTTATATGATGTGTTGAGAGTTCCAAGGAGGGGGGATAACAATTTTATTATGGCTTTCGACAGTTTGTGGGGAGCGCTGACAATATTTGAAACAATAGGGCAGATTATGATTAAGGGGAGATGATGTGAGGTCTAAGGAAACCATAAATGTTGGTTATTTTAGGGTAATATTCTATTAGTCTATAACACCAAATGAGGTCGCGAAACGAAATGCTGTGTCGCGGAGATTAAAATCCAACACTCGAAAGTCAGTTAATATGTTATTTAACAACCAGCAATATTTAACGTGATGCTCTACGCATGCGCTGTGTTTGTGACTCGTGTAGTGACAACGGATGTAATTTTAGTGTAGTTGGTTAATACCTGGGGTCGAGAAAAATCACGTCATGAAAAATGGGGTTATGAATGAGAAAAGTTTAAGAAGCGCTGATCCATACAAAGTATTTCTCTTCATAGTTTCTTAATCACCTTATTAAAGTTTGGTCTTTCAGTAATTATTTTTTGATCATTATTTTTTAATTTATCGATATCGTTGAGGAGTAAATTAATTTTTTCATTCGTTCTTATTCATAATAGGAATCCCACTCCCATTGAACCTGAGTTTTGTTAGTGCATTGAAATATCTCTCTGATAAAGTCCTTTTATTGTTGAGTTCTAGAGTGATAATGATTATTCCTTGACTTCAGTCTTTGGTAAATTCTGTGTCGTTTTGTCTGTGATTTTTGACTATTCAGTAACCTAGGTCTCATTTCTGAATACCGTAGGGAATTTTAAACCAAAGCTGATAAATTACACTTCGATGTTGGATAGATTTATAACCGATAGACTATATACTGGACCAGGTGATCCAATATATTTTCACTTGCTATTAGTACATAGGGCGATATTTTGTTGTCGTTAATTTGTTTGTTGCTTATTTATTCAAACGTTTATTGCAAAATAAGCTATTTCAGACTTTGATACAACGTTCTTTTTTGTGAAGTTGCAGTTAAGCATTTCTAACTTTTCTTGAAGGCTATTGTTTCCATTTCTTTCAGAGTCTCAAGATTTTAAGAAAACACCTGCGTATATCGGATATAGGTGATGGGATGTGTATTTTATGTGTGCATCGTAGGATAACAGTTTTTTCGTTTCATTTCAGTAAAAAAAATTTTCCAGGTTCTGAATGAATTGGCCAATGTAGAATTCGTTTATACAGTGTAACCCGGATATAAGAGAGTTGTCGGGACCGGAGAAGAAGTCTCTTATATCCGGGTTTCTCTTATATCTGGGTTTGGTCTATTTTATATACATTAACACAGGCTCTAATTTGGGACCAGAGAAAAACTCTCTTATATCCGGGTTTGGTCTATTTTATATACATTAACACAGGCTCTAATTTGGGACCAGAGAAAATCTCTCTTATATCCGGGTTTGGTCTATTTTATATACATTAACACGGGCTCTAATTTGGGACCAGAGAAAATCTCTCTTATATCCGGGTTTCTCTTATATCCGGGTTACACTGTATATTCATTTATGCTTCAGTATTTTTCGGTATCGACAATATGGGATAAAGATATATAATTGTTTTTATATATCAAGTGTACATTCAAAGGGAATTTAGTCCCAAGATGTCCGAAAAGACGAAAGGCAGCACACGAAACTATCCTCTACTTTGTCACATTTTTCCTATAAAATAAAATAATATATATATATTGTCATCAACAGACAGACAGTTTCGCTGTATCACAGCTCATCAGTGTGGGAGACATCCGGTTACCTCTATCTAGGAATGAAACCCGACTAAATTGGCGTCTGTCGGAAACTCTACCACTAAGCCATTGGCGCACGGCAGAGATGAAGGTGATTTTAAGCGCATTTATTTTTAGATAAACACACAGTAACTGAGGACTCGATACGCTTTATCGAAGAGTATGTATATGTATATGTACATATACATATATATATATATATATATATATATATATATATATGTGTGTGTGTGTGTGTGTGTGTGTGTGCTTGTGTGTGCGTGTTTGCATAAATACATATATATACACATATAAATATAAATATTTAAGACATATTATGTTTATACATTCTTTTATAGATACAAATATTTAAGCAAATAAATATAAATATATATATCGTATTATTTAATAGTATTATATTGTTAGGCAGACAGATATAAATAGTGTCAGTCATAAATAAATATCTATATATATACATATATCTAGAAATAGACAGAAAGAGGAAGTGATCATATATATATATATTCTATATATATATATATATATATATATATATATATATATATATAGATAGATAGATAGATAGATAGAGGGAGAGAGAGAGTGAGATAGATAGATACCAAGATAGATAGATAGATAGATAGATAGATAGATACCAAGAGGGGGAGAGGGAGGTAGAGAAGAAGTAAGATTCAGGAATATGTGAACCGACTTCCCAAAAGAAACCAGAATATCAAGATAACAGGAGAGCAACACATACGCGGTTGTCAATAGTTTTCGATTTTATCAAGAGGAATATACGACTCGCTTGCAGAACGAAGTAGCCAAATTTGTGAGAAATCTCTGCTTTATTAGTAGACACTTTATTAGAATGACAGTTGAGTAAATAACAGTAGAATAAAATGATTTCGATTGAAGCGAATGAAATGAGAATATCTTTGATTCTTGTGCATTAGCAGAGAATTTCCCCATGCGCTCACATTTTCACCTCTTCAAGTCAACCGTAGCGTCATGAAAGATCAAACCAGAGAAACCCTGTAAAATGATACATATATATATAAAGCAAAGAGTATGTGTGAGCGTGTGCGAGTCCTGTCAACTCCTTCGCTCCCACTTGTCCGATTTCAATCATTCATAACTGTTATAGTGGAACACCCCTATTCTATAGTTAATAGACTCTCCCACCTATAATAAGTAGGAGTAGTAAGAGTAACAAGTCAGTCATTGAGTCGCTCAGTGCGTCAGTCAGTCGACTGGCTGAGCGGTTGAACTCTCTGCCTTCGGGCGAGGAGGAACCCGAACGAGGCTACGCCGAAGGGCGCATTCTCTTTCGGGGAGGTAAACCGACCCTGAACCCGTTTATACGGGTTCAATGGGCATATTTTTGGCTGAGCCCACGGGCTCGGAGATCCCACGTTAAACCAGCCTTGTGCCACATGATGCCCACGTGATTGGGTGACTAAATACCGTTGCTGAGTCGCTCAGTGGGTCGGTCAGTCAGTCGATGTCGGACGACCGTTAGTCGGATACTAAAGTATCAGCGACCACAACTAGATTTACTCTGCGTCATTACCTATTATATCAAGTTCCTAACGTTTTGTACGTCGAACCTATTTTAGGACCGACTTAGTACAAATACAAGCCTCCACTGTGAAACCACTCCATAACAATACTCATTTAAAAGCCCTAGAAAAGTTAGGCGTAAGGAGCGATTTTGGTTCAGCTCAAATTCAGGGTTGCCACGCTATGCGAGGTTAAATATATACATATATATAAATATATTATACTAGCCACTATCACTGCTTTCATTGCTCAAGGGGAGTAACTCTATATTTTTCTTATGTATCCAACATTACAGCTATCTTAAAATTTTAGACTATATTAAATGCCACCTTAACGGGAGGCATTTCACCTAGCTCCTGTGGCGGACTCTTGGTTTGGCCATCATGCCAATAGCTAGGGAGGAGTAAATGCAATAGGCATCAATAATCTACAGAAGAACTCAAAACTGATCGCTGAATTTAAGTATTGAATTAATGTTTAAGCTTTCCTTTTAAAAGGTCAAAGATAATTCTTCTACTGTCTTCTATTTAAAGACGATTTGACGTACATAGATCCTGATTTACCGTAGAAACAATTATTTTTATTTTGTGGATGATTGAACAGGAGACAATTTATAATATAAAATAAGTATAGTGTAAATATGGGAAAGAGTTAGAGAAACTTAATATGTAATTAAGTAAAACCCGTATTATGGAATCTATATGAATAAATACGAAATTGGAACTCAATTCTCCCACGAATTCTGAGATAAAAAAGGCCCACCTCTACTATATAGTAATCTGGTATTTACTCGACGCCCAAGAAGTCGCATTCCGACACGAGGTCGGTTAAATGTGGGAAACCAGAGCGCTTACACACGGGCTAGGAACAAAAATTCCACGAGCCCAAGCAGTTGTCAGTTCCGCTCGCCTTGGTGCGAACACTGATCCCTCTCTCTGGTGCAATGTCAGTTCAGGGCCTCGTTCCCCTAAGTCTGGACACCTCTCAATATAATTTTTCTCAGTTGCGAATCTCTCCTTTGACAGAGCTTACCCTGAGTGCGCACTGCCCAAACACAGAGACGCAACTGAGAGATGATAAATAGCTGTGGGTAAAACTATTCGAGAGAGCAGGTTGTACATACTTGACCGACTACTACCGCAACCGTCGGTTGTGCTAGCCTCTGTGCATGAACCGGTCACACTCTCTAGAGCAATGAGAGGGCGCCACATCGGTCAGGTTTTCCCCAGGGCCGGCACCTCTAAGCATACTTTTCCCCAGTTTCGACTCTGTCTTTTGACGAAGTTGGCCCCTGAACTCACTCAGCACAAAGACAGAGACGTACCTGAGAAATGATAAATTGATGTGTTAAAAACTACTCGAGACAGCAATTTGTATTTACTCAACCTCCCACGTAGTCAGGTTGTGACACAAAATCGATTTAATGTGAGAAGTCCGAGCACATACAGCCTGGCTAGGAACACAAATTTCTCGCAGCCCCGCAACCGGTCAATGAGAGGGTGCAGCCTCGGGCAGCTGTTCTCCAGGGTTGGGGGCATCTCTCAGTATAATTTTCCTCAGTTACGACTCTGTCCTCTGAGGGAGCCGCCCCTAAGCGCGCTCTGCCCAAAGACAGAGACGCAACTGAGAGATGATAAGTAATGTGTTACGATCTACTCGAGAGAGCAGAAATCTACTTGACGCCGATCCCAGTGAGTTAGGTTGTGACACAAGGTCTGTTTTTAACGTCGGGACTCGAGTGTCTTCACTCGGGCCGCTCGTCTTAGCTTGTCCAACCTGGTCAGAGCCGGTCCAAGCTAGTCATAGCTGTGATACTACCAGCGTAGGGACGGGTCCCTGTGACCGGTAAGTATCAGAATACGTATGCACCTCGAGATAGCGGAGATTTACTTGACACCCCCATCACTGAGTCATAATGTTACACAAGGGAAATTTTAACGTTCGGACCCATGTGTCTTCACTCGTACCGCTGGTCGTAGCTTGTCCAAGCTGGTTAGAGATGGTCTAAGCTAGTCATAGCTGGTCTTATCTGGTCCCAGCTAGTCATAGCCGTGATACTACCAGTGCATGGACTGATGCCTGTACTCGGTAAGTATCAGAGGGCGTGAACAACTCGAGAGAGAGGTTGATTTACTTGACACACCCCACTGGGTCAGGTTGTGACACAAGATCAGTTTTTAACTTGAGGACCCGAGTTTCTTCACTCGGCTCGCTGGTCTTAGCTGGTGATAGCTTGTCTAAGCTGGTGATAGCTGGTCTAAGCTAGTCATAGCTGGTCTAAGCTAGTTAGAGTCGGTCCAAGCTAGTCGTAGCTGTGATACTACCAGCGCAAGGACGAATCCCAGTGACCGGTAAGTATCAGAATCTGTATACCACACGAGAGAGCGGTTTACACACCAAAATCTCAATATCTGTATTATATATTTTCTATCTTTATGCAATATCACTCTTCAGCTTTAAAACTAATTTCCAATTAGAAAACGTTCGGCAAAATAAATCGACTCGAGAAAAAATATTATTGACCAACACATATCCCATACGGTTGGTGACTATTTCTCTCGAGTGAGATATGTTCTGGGTATGACGATAAACTACATCCGGCAGCAAGGCCTCTGATCGGTAGTTTGTATGAGCGTGGAAGCACCTCTTAATTGCTTTTTTTCATAGAACCCTCCTGATTCTAGGTGTAGCACCTGTTAGCGTCCCAGCTATGGGTAAATAATTAACGCCGAAACTGGAGTCGAAATACTCTGAAATATAAAAATATATCTTTATAGTAAAAAAGACAGTAATACATTTTAATAGTTAAAAAAATATTAGCAATACATTTTCGACAGAAATGTTGCCGGGAAAACATTTTTTTGTAAAAAAAAAAAAAAAAAAAAAAATACTAATGCTCCAAAGAAAATTAAATTTCGACATTAAATGAACCATAATGTGTTGATATGCCGTTAAACAAACAAACAATCTTTTATAACGATTTAAAATAGAAAAAAAAATTACGATTACTTCAAGAGAATGAACTCTATAGGACTTAACAACGAGAATACATCAGCAGATCTCATAAACTGCAGGTACACAATCACAAACAAAAGTATTTACATGATAACTGTAATCACATGACCTGATCAACCAATAAAGGCCGGCCTCAGTCGGGATTCATTCTGAACTCCACAATCCTTTCATTATCTGCAGAGGATGAGTTTTGAATACGGAATGGTTCTTTTTTTGCTACTCAAGGCTCAAAAGCCTAATTTTTAAATAATACCCAGGGGGGAATCAATTGATTCACATGTAAATCGAAGGGAAAATATTGGCACAATCAGGAAGTCAGCTTTCCACATCACTTTAACCAAAATACTTGAAAGAGCGATATCAGTTAGTTGACCCAAGAAACCTATTTTCTTGACAATTGAGCAATATTTTGTAAATTTCAACCGACATTAATGAAAACTGTTCTCTCAACGAATTTCAAATATACGCTTATAAGGAAACGGCTAATATTAACATTATAATTAAAGACGAGAACAGATAGTAAAAGTTGGATTTAGTTCCCCCCCACCTCCTGCCATGATGAGAAGATATAGCTCAAGGACTGTTTAAAGTGGGGCGCGCAAACACATGGACCCAGTCCAAAAAAATACCCAGTATTCGCAACCAACGTCGCGCTGGCATCGATATTCCACCAACCTTTCCTCTTTGGTGCAATGCGAGATTTGCTGCCCTATATTTGGAATCGCCGTGAACAGACATCCAGCAATTCATTTGTTGTGTGTGTGTTTTCCCCGAAAACAGAAGCATAATTTAGCGATAAAATACACATTGTCCTCCCGATTGCAAATATAACACTTACTATTTATCGTCCCCAAATGGTAATGGGATATGTCACAACCCAACGGCCAAGGAAAATAGACAAAAAGCGTAACTCGGATATCACTGGCACAAGCAGCCATTTCTACTTGAATTACGCTTTTCAATCAATGCCAACTGTTTCCTTATAAGAAAATATTTGATCTCACCTAACACCGGTTCCTGTACGATCACCAAATTTTGAGCAACGCCGAGTTTGGTCTAGTACCTTAATTAGTGATCGCTTTGGGAATACCAGGTGCTGTAAGTCCGAATTTGCAGGCAGTGTGATGGATAATGGTTCGAAATTGTTAAGTCGAGTTCCAATTTCAGTTCGGTTCGTTATATTCATTTACGGTCAAATATCCTTGAGAAATGTATGAATCGACTTCCTCCCTCCCAGCTACGGTTTAACCTTTACCACGCTGGAGGTGAAAATTGTCGTCGTAGAATTCTCTCCCTTTACATTTCTGGGCGTATTATGTCCGTTTGAGACGGTTGCAATAAAAAAATATTTGCCAACTGTTATTTTCGTTATCTTAAGCCGGAAATCGCCAACTATATGCTTTGAAATGAAGCTAAACTTCCGTTTTCCAACGCCATTTTGAATTCTTCTACAATCTACACGAGGTATAACATCGATTAAACCCATGGTCTATTTTTCGTGATTTTTTTTAAAAATAGAAATGGTCGTATCAACATCAAACGAGGACTTTATTTTGCACTTTTGATTCGGACTCCGATGATGATTTTGAAGGCTTTACTCAAATGGATATTGATGCTGAAGTGGTTAAAAATGATAACCACGTGTCACTACGTGGAGGAAAAGGTTCATAACCACTAGCGGCTACTAGCATCCATGCCTGACTAATTTTATGGAAGCTACTGGCGACCATCGATATACCTGATAGACAAAATGCTTCACCTTCACAAAGGTTATTTTATAAACAACGAAATTACTTTATTTGTCAATGATACAAATACATATGATAGCCAGGTGAATGAAACAAATGCTGGTGTCTACTCGTATGTAAACATAGGAAGTACATCATTTTTTTTGACGAAAGGAAAGCTTTCTTAGACATCACGCTTCTTATTCCTCCCCAGAACTCCACAAGGAGTAATAAAAGTTAAAGTATGTTAAATTGCTAATTTTTTTATCTTTTTTATTTGTATGCAAAATGTAATGTATTACATCAAAATATTACACATCCTTAATTTTACTAGTATACAAAAAATAAAATATGTACACACAATACAAAGGAACTTAGAACGATTTTAAAACAGTAGGTTTTTAAGTTTTGACGCCTTCAAAAACGAAGTGTATTGGCAGGGGGAAAACAATTCTAGAAAGTATTTAGCCTGGTACAGTTTAATTATTAAGATCTGTATCAGTGAATTTTTAGATCTCTCCACAACCCACAAAAAATTCTTATGATATAAAAATATTTTCTGACTGTAAATAAAAAAGTTGATATACCGTAGAAAACGCATCAATCAATCAAATATCTACATTGATTGTTTAATTAATTAATTTTCTACGGTTTATCAACCCTTTACAGGTTATTTAAAACCAGAGAATATTTTTAGATTGTAAGAATATTTCGGCTGATAATAATGATACAAGTTCTACTAAATAATCCATAGCTGAGAATGGGGAGAAGAGGTGATCCCATACATTTCTCAATGGTATTTGCATCTAAGTGAATGTAACGAATCCGACTGGAATTGGAAATCGCCTCTCGGAATTCTCATTCTGATTTAAATACAATGTCAATCGTTATTTTCTGTCTTCTTAATTATCGTACTTTTATTGTTATTTTTTCTTAATGGTTTTTTTTTTTTATTTTTGTTTAGTTTTTTTTTTCTCTCTAACTCTCAGCATCCCCTAACGTTTTGTGATGTTATTGCTTTGGGTTGAAAGGTTGTTGTTTTTTTTTGTTTGTTTTTTTTTTTTTTTTTTAAATCGCTTAGAAATGTGTAAATAAATAAAGTTTCAAAAGGGAGTAAAATCAAAGCTCCAGAGAATTACAACCGAAGAAATAATAGATGAAAATTGAAGGAAACTTACGAATAAAACTGCTTAATAAGATGAATAGATACTTTAAGTTAAAGATATAAAATTGACAACGTATGTTTTCGTGAGATATGAAGGCAAATAAAAGAAGGTAATGGATAAAAGAAGGAGAATAAAGAAGGGGAAAACTTAAGTAAAATCTACAGATAAACAAAAACTTGTAAAGAAATAAATTCATTATGTAAATATACAACGAAAGAAAACAAAGAACGAATGAATAAAAATAATAAAATACAACCTTAATGAAATAAATTAAATATATAAAATAGCATAGACAAATAATATTGAAAAATAAATAAACGTTGAGCGAGAATAAAA
Source organism: Acanthosepion pharaonis (assembly GCA_903632075.3). Lineage (NCBI taxonomy): Eukaryota > Metazoa > Mollusca > Cephalopoda > Sepiida > Sepiidae > Acanthosepion > Acanthosepion pharaonis. The sequence goes on along the minus strand of CAHIKZ030001757.1, from coordinate 1,271,281 downwards.
AAGAAAAACCTAAAAAATGAATTAAAAGAACGAAAAAAAGCCAATAGTAACGATACTCTTGACCTCTTTTGATTAATAAGTGGATAAAATAAAACAAAAAAAACTAGGAAAAAAAATGAGAGAAAACTAAAAAAAAAAAAAAAAAATTAAAAATATTTTTTATCCATGAAGCAGACCAAAACTGCGTTAAAGAATACATATGAAATATGGTTAGCGCCACTTGCAGACGGTGCCATGACAAAGGCTTTTGCAAATCTGCAGACTTCTCGCGTTTTTACCGCCGTTCTTCGAAGGAGAGCGGGAAGTAGAAAAGACAAAAACAGTGACCAAAACACAACTGGCAGGGCAGAGAGCAGAGATTAAATGGCGAATCGGCAGAGTTCGTTCTTTCTTGGTTTTCTTTCGGTATCTACTTTATACGCGATCGTGGGATTGGGATGAACTTTAATATTTGGTCGGAGAGCAGGCGCGTAACTTGCCTTTCGCGTCTTGTGATGACAGATTCATTTCATTGCTCGTCCCGATACGAAATGAGTGTTTTATTCAGAAGAAAGAGAAGGCAAAAGACGACAGATAGTAGAGAAAAGATAAGGAATACTAGATGAGAAGAGGAAAGAAAAGTGATACAAGACGAGCAGGAAGAAGAAGAAGAAGAAGAAGAAGAAGAAGAAGAAGAAGAAGAAGAAGAAGAAAAAAACTAAGAAGAAATGATCCAAGACAAGTAGGAAGAAAAAGAAGAAGGGATACAAGACGAGAAGGAAGAAGGAGAAGGGATACAAGACGAGCAAGAAGAAGAAGAAGAAAAAGAAGGAATACAAGACGAGAAGGAAGATGAAGAAGAAGGGATACAAGACGAGTAAGAAGAAGAAGAAGAAGAAGAAGAAAACTAAGAAGAAATGGTACAAGACAAGTAGGAAGAAGAAGAAGAAGAAGGGATACAAGACGAGCAAGAAGAAGAAGAAGAAGAAGAAAACTAAGAAGAAATGGTACAAGACAAGTAGGAAGAAGAAGAAGAAGAAGAAGGGATACAAGACGAGCAAGAAGAAGAAGAAGAAAAAAGAAGAAGAAGAAGAAGAAGGAATACAAGACGGGAAGGAAGAAGAAGAAGAAGGGATACAAGACGAGCAAGAAGAAGAAGAAGGAAAACAAGATGAGTAAGAAGAAGAAGAAGAAGAAAAAAACTAAGAAGAAATGATACAAGACAAGTAGGAAGAAAAAGAAGAAGGTATACAAGACGAGAAGGAAGAAGGAGAAGGGATACAAGACGAGAAGGAAGAAGAAGAAGAAGAAGAAGAAGAAGAAGGGATACAAGACGAGCAAGAAGAAGAAGAAGAAAAAAAAGGAGGAATACAAGACGAGAAGGAAGATGAAGAAGAAGGGATACAAGAAGAGTAAGAAGAAGAAGAAGAAGAAGAAGAAGAAGAAGAAGAAACTAAGAATAAATGGTACAAGACAAGTAGGAAGAAGAAGAAGAAGAAGAAGAAGGGATACAAGACGAGAAGGAAGAAGAAGAAGAAGAAGAAGAAGAAGAAGAAGAAGAAGGGATACAAGACGAGCAAGAAGAAGAAGAAGAAAAAAGAAGAAGAAGAAGAAGAAGGAATACAAGACGGGAAGGAAGAAGAAGAAGAAGGGATACAAGACGAGTAGGAAGAAGAAGAAGAAGAAGAAGAAGAAGAAGAAGAAGAAGAAGAAGAAGAAGAAGAAGAAGAAGAAGGGAAGAAGAAGAAGAAGAAGAAGAAGAAGAAGAAGAAGAAGAAGAAGAAGAAGGATACCAGACGAGTAGGAAGAAGAAGAAGAAGAAGAAGAAGAAGAAGAAGAAGAAGAAGAAGAAGAAGAAGGAAACTGAGAAGAAATGATACAAGACAAGTAGGAAGAAGAAGAAGAAGAAGCAGGGATATAAGACGAGCAAGAAGAAGAAGAAGAAGGAATACAAGACGAGAAGGAAGAAGAAGGGAGACAAGACGAAGAAGAAGAAGGGAGACAAGACGAGAAGGAAGAAGAAGGGAGACAAGACGAAGAAGAAGAAGAAGAAGAAGAAGAAGGGAGACAAGACGAAGAAGAAAGAAGAAGGGAGACAAGACGAAGAAGAAGAAGAAGGGAGACAAGACGAAGAAGAAGAAGAAGGGAGACCAGACGAAGAAGAAGAAGAAGAAAAAGAAGCAGACCAAAGTCAATAGGAGGATAATATTGTTCGTGAGAGGAGATTAAAGTTAATAAAGAAGACATACATTGAAAAGTAAAAAAAAAGAAGAAAACAAAAGAAAAAGTGAGAAAATGAATGAAAAAGTATGGAGACGAAAATAGATAACATTAAAAGGATGGTCAGCAGAAAATGAAGAGGAAGAAAAAATATATAAAAAAAAAAGGAAACGGTCTAAAAAAAAAGAAGAAAAGAACTGATCAATATAGAGCGAGTAGTATTAAAGCGAGATGGAAAGGAGAAACAGTCAGAGAAGAAAGAGAAAGAGTTGTCGGTATAGATTCTGAGGGGGAAAATCTTTAAAAGGAAAGAAATCCGAAGGGAATTAAAAAAGAAAGAAAATTAAAATAAGAAGAGAACGATGTAAAAAAAAAGAACAGTAAAACGTACGAAAATGAGAAAGAAAAGGTAAAGAAAGAGAGAAGTGAAATATGTAAAAAAAAAAAAAAGAAAGAATCAATGAATTAATGAGATGAGTGTAAACACGAAGGAAGAAGATAAAGTAGTAAAGGATGTACAGACAAAAAAAAATGAAAGAAACGGTAATAAAACTAAAGAAAGGACTTCACCAATGCCGTGAAAGAAGATTCGAAGGATATAAAAAAAGAAAGAAAGGATAGAAAAAAAGAAAGCAATGTGGAGAGAGAAGGCGATGAAATAAGTAAAGAAAGAAAGAAAAAAGAAAGAAAGTAATGTGGGGGGGGAAGAATTGAAGATGTAAAGAAAATAAAGGAATATACGTTAGAGAAAGGGAGAGTCGAAAAAGAATAAGTAAATGACTATTAAACTTTGAAAAGAAGTCATATATAAGAAAGAAAGAAAGAAAGAAAGAAAGAAAGAAAGAAAGAAAGAAAGAGCTAGAGTAAAGAAAATGACGATAAAAAAATATAAAAAAAATGTAGAAGAAATTTCCGAGTGAAATTCCATGCAGGAGAAAAGAAAACGCCCAAGACAAAATAAAAATAAAAATTGTGTAAAAATGGAGAAGGGTCAAAAGCCGAGATGTAGAAGTAGAAACTGAGGAAATCATACTATAAAAGGCTAAGAAAGAAAATAATAATAAAAAAAAACTAGAATTGTTACACTGAATGTAGATATTTAAAAAAAAAAAATCCTTTATCAAAATTCTCGTCATGTGTTATAAAATGTATCCGCTTCTTTTGAACCCCGAATATGAGCTGAAAATAAAACCTTTCTACTTGTTGGTAGGAAATTTTATGCTGGATGTTGCATTGCAGCCACGTTTTGGTGAATTTCTACACAGACGGTGCATTATGCACAGGACGATTATAAATGTAGCTATTTATCTCAACCTGGAAGCGCCTCCTACTCCTAGTCGCGTAAATTCTACAATTGAAGCTACTTCCTTGCCTTTGTATGACACAAGGCCGTAGGAAGAATGCGCTAATATCTTGTAAGTGAACAAGATATCGGCATCTTATATATCAGTATGGACATTAAAAAGGATGGTCAGGAGAAAATAAAGAAGAAAAATATAGAAAAAAAAATAAACGGTCTAAACAAAAAAGAAAAGAACTAACCAATATAGAGCGAGTAGTAGTATTAAAGCAAGATGGAAAAGAGAAACAATCAGAGAAGAAAGAGAAAGAATTTTCGGTATATATTCTAAAGGGGAAAATCTGGTTTTTTTTTTGTTTTTTTTTTTTTGTTTTTTTGTTTTTTGTTTTTTTATTGGGAATCTTGGATGTGTTTCCTACCATTATAAAATGAAAAGTCAACTTAAAAAATGGGAAAGTAAAAATGACCTTCAGTGGAGTGAAATTACTTCCTGGCAAATTCGGTATAATTTATCAAAGCCTTTTTTTATCATAAACATGAAAAATGGAAAAAAAAAACCAGGATAGATTTAGGAAAGATAAACCATTTAGGACGCAAACGTTACAATGTTTCGGCAGAAACTTGCAACGTCTTCAATCTTAACGTGAAAGATTTTGAACAATAGTGTGGACACATTGTCGACATACAAATCTGACATATTTTGAGGACAGAAATTTATTTTTCAAGAAAAGTATGGTACAGTCAACCTTCCCAAGCTTGCCAAAATGTTAAAGCCAGACATGAGTAATGAAATGAAAAAAAAAAAAAAAATGAATCCCCAAACACGAAAATTATGAACGCATATGAAACCTTAGCGTGAGTCGAACTTCGTGACAACACTATACAGGGTGTTCCAAAAGTCTTGGTGTCATTTTGACATTGAATATCTCGAAAACTATTAAGTATATAAAATTGCGCCTGATATATTCTAAAAGAATTTAATCTCAAGTTTTACATGGAATGTTCAAAGATATTCAATGCGAGCACCGTTGGTCACACAGCACACATCAAATCCGTCATCTTACAACATCTCTTGCATTGCGATGCAAAAGTCACGACGAGCTGGTTTATCAGTGTCCTGCAACTGTTGGGTTAACTGTAGCTTGTAAGGTGTCATGTGCAGTTGTCTTTTTTAGACACGCCAAACAGTTGTTGTCAGAAGCTGAAGTCCCTTACTAGCTCTTCTGATCGATTTACAGGTTCAACCGTATCATCTGAAGTTGAAGGGCGTCCCATTTTCTATATATTTCTACTGATAGAGTCAGCCCACATAGGCAATTGGGAATGTGGGATATTCCATTGTAACATTATTATTATTATTATTATTATTATTATTATTATTATTATTATTATTCAGTCGAGCTAATTCAGAAATTCCTGAGTGTCACGCCAAATATCACGTTTCTGCATCAAGTTAGGAAGATTATTAGGATGGCATTCTGTTTATTCACATAGCTAGTCAATGTACGTGATTCCCGGGCAACCAGTCTGGTCTGTTTTGAGCCATGCCTAAGTGTCCAGAGCAGTAGATCACTCGCAAGTCCTGGTATTGCATGCCAGCATTGTCCTGAAAACTCATTCTCGGTTCGTGTAAGAGTGTAGAAATTTTAGATGCCAGACGTATAACCTGTCTTTGACTGGACCTTTCATTACTGGGAAGTTTTGACGTTCATTTGGAGCAGATTAAGTTTAAAGTCACCCCACCCGAAAATCGATATTAGTAACAACATTTGAGTGCAACTGAGGCACATCCCCAAATGGGGGGAGGGGGTAACAATTTGAATGGGGGTGAGCCTGAAAAGGGAACAGTATAATAATAATATTAAATATTATTATAATAATTTAAACTATTTATTTTTATTAAAGTTTTTATGAAAGATATCTATCCAAAAACAGATAGTAAACAGTAAAACGTTGCTGAGAATTATAAGGACAGGAAGTAGTGGAGAGCCATTGTCGCCAACAATTTGCACTCAAAACCGGCACTGAAGAATTATCTAACAAACAAAAACTTTTATCGAAATCGGATGAAAACTGTGGAAATACATAAACACCATCCGATCACACACACACACACACACACACACACATATATATATATATATATATATATATATATATATATATATACAGACACAAACATTTTGGGAATTATAGATATAGATGGGTCCATAGTGCTGTGAGTTAGTTGGATGTTGTTTTCTAGAAATGTTAAATATAGATATAGGTCTCAGCATCCGAGTGTAGATTCCATCAAGCTTAGACTCTAGGGTCTTGGTTAATGTCTAGGCAGTGGTACGATACATTAAAACCGCCTCTATAGTGGCGCAAACGAATCTCCGTTTGAGGTTGTCAGGATTACATCCATTTTATTCAAAGTCTTTACCGATGCGAATTTTCAAAACCTTTTCAGTAGAATTTTTTTCGCTTCTTACGTATGAAAAAGATTCAACAGATTTCATTGAGGATACCTTTCTATCAGGGCGGCTAGCCAATCCCTATTGCAGACTGAGGCAGTGTGTATTGACCCTTGCTGGCTGAGGCATATGAATTCACTTTTAGAGGCATTGACATAGAGCCCAATATCGTTAGGAACATTTTCTAGATGATGTAGGAGAGCTGTGGAATTGGTAATTCTGTCTTTAGTGATAGCTAAGTCATCTGTATACCGAATATCGGTCAATTCTTTGTACACTGCGCCATGAGAATATGGCAACACAGTTGAGGACAACAGTCCGAATAATATAGTGTAAATAAATATTTTTAGGTTGTAAGAATTTTCTTGGGGGGAATGATAATTATTTACTGACTAGCAACATGGCCCGGCGTTGCCCGTGCTTGATTCAAAAATCGTACGACACATACAGCAATCGCTATCACTTGACTTAAAATATTTTTGCCCTTCCTTGCCTTTAAAGGAGTGCCCTTTGCCGTGCTGATGTTGCTACATGCCTTACTTCTTGCCTATCTCACACTGTGATTTTTTCTAAGCTCTATACTAAACATTAAATCTGGTACGAAAAAAAGAACTAAACAGAACTAAACTACACAGTTCTAACCATGTTTCAAAAATTGAAACATGATTAGAACTGTGTAGCGGAAAAAACATATTTTAAATCAATTAATTTATAATATATATATATATATATATATATATATATATATATATATATATATGTTTAAACCTTATTTTAATCCTTCATGAGCTTCCGATCCTTAGCTATGATTAATGATGAAAATGTCTCTTTCGTTTATGATCATTTTCATCTCTATTCTTCTGTTAAACTTGGAGAGTAGTTATATATTCTTATTGTTCAAAGGAGAGTCCAGTAGTGTTTTAAAAATCGAAGGATTCCAGTATGATATCTTTAATCATTTCTAGGATACAACGGTTCAAAGCTTAATTTAAGAGTCGTAAAATTTTGCTGTTATACGATTTAGCCAATGTTGCTGTACAGCCGGTATATGCTGATATATAAACCGAGCTATTTGACACGCTTGGCATTTACTAAATACCGAATGTGGATTAAGTAAACACGAAAAAATTCAACTAGATCTTTGAATTAATCATTTAAAAAAAAAGGATAGCAGATAATGATATTAGGCATAGAATAGAATAGAATTAATTTATCACAACAATGATTAAAATATCTTTGAGAGAATGAAGCCTGTTCGTCTTGGGGAAGATCATCACGAATAGAATTACAAAAGAGTGATACCAAAGAACAGAATTCACATCAACAATTGCAACAATTAAAATGGATATCACACGTAGCACCAAGAGAGAATAATGACATAATCAAGACGTTAACGTTCCATACTATGCCAAACACACGGCTAGGAAGAAAGCTTCCATCAAGACTGGAAAGAGCGATAACAGCTACTGGACTGCACTTGAGAAACCTATTTTCCAGAAAAAAATGATTCCAAATAAAGAATTTTTATATATCAACCGACAGAAGCATTGGCGACAGTCTATGAATAACAATTTTTTTCTTCCTGTTTAATTACCATTATCATATACGTACGTACGTACGTGTGTGTGTGTCCAAAAGACGTGGATAAATATTTACCTTGCTTCTGTCTGGTTTATTCTGGGCATCCACAAATTAATCTGAAGTTTCCGACTGTCTGTTAAACTAATCTGAAGGGAACGGAACCTTGGTCAAATTGAAACAAGCGATCATTCTCAAGAGACACTATTATTATTATTATTATTATTATTATTATTATACCAATTCTTTACGAGTGTTCAAATATATCTTGTGCGGCTTACACGTCGAATATGAATTAAATCATGAAGCTGGAAGACACCATTACAAACTCGATATATATATATATATATATATATATATATATATATATATATATATATATATATATATAATAACTCTCGTGGGGATATTGAATATAAGAAGAATTTTGAAGTAACAAATATATACTTATCAAATTTACATACGTCTGACACAGATAAAAGCTGGATCAAATCAGATTTATTTAGCTGTGATGAAGGAGATATCTATATTCATATATATATATATATATATATATATATATATATATATATATATGTTTATGAATATTTATAGTGGAATATTTGGTAGTTTGAGATTTTATTAAGCAACACGATTATTGTTCATGATATTTTAAATATAAATAAAGTTCGGTTCCTCGTCTTACGAATATAATCGTCAGCTCTGGCGGCTGGCCACTCCCACTTTCTATTTAATCGAGCCCCTGAGAACCTAGCTGTGCTTTATACTGCAACTGTGCAGTGCGGATTGTAGTCACGCATTTTCCAACATTTTCTTTTAACAAGACCAGTGCACTCACAACCTCGGTCAGCATAACTTGTGACTTTCAAGATTCGCCCAAAAACCAATGGTTTTCGAACGGGTCTTTTAACCAAATTTCACTAACAAGACACGCGTGAACCGTGGTATGATGGGCTCAAGGATCGCTTTCATGACAAATTGGCCATATTGGTCGAAAATCGAAAGTAATAACCTCTTCATAAACACACACACACACACACGCACACACACACGCACATATATATATATATATATATATATATATATATATATATATATATATATATATATATAAATTAATTGATTTAAAATATTTTTTTTGCTACACAGTTCTAACCATGTTTCAAGAAAAGTTACTCCAAAATTCGCTTGAGAATGGAATGGAACTTATGCTTTTAATTTAATTGCAAAATTTAATTCGGGGCTTTTAGCTTCTATTTTTGAAACATGGTTAGAACTGTGTAGCGGAAAAAAACATATTTTAAATCAATTATATAATATTAATGCTCTGTAAATTTACATTGAGCACTATTTTGTAAAAATAAAAATATCTATAAGAACACCGGATTATATATCTTACTGTTCTTTCTTTATATATATATATATATATATATATATATATATATATATATATATATATATATTTAAAAAAAAAAAACAGACCACTTTAAGGCTCCATAGTAATAATACATTTCACCAGAGAATTTTACTTTTCTCACGATCCTCAGACTTTACTTTCAAAGACGAAACGAAAAATGAATGGATACGGATTACCAAGATTTTCGTTATTTGAATGCATTTAATTCAATATATATATATATATATATATATATATATATATATATATATATATATATATATATATGTATGTATGTATGTGTGTATATATAATCGTAATTTCCCCACAAACGCATGGACTCTCTCAGCTATAAATAGGAGCAGGTACTGCCTTTTGGAGGAGAAATTTCAAGCAGTTAGCTCTGACAGTCGAACGGAACATTCTTGCAGTAACACTCTCGTTTGTATATGTTTGTATTACTGTTTCTGTTAATATATTTGTTTAACTCAATTCCTCTGTTGTGGCTGTATTTCTGGCCTAAAGAAGGCCATAAAAATATATATAATAATTGGCCAGTCGCGGTCGAGGATATTTTTTCTATCAGGGCGGCTAGCCAGTCCCTATTGCAGACTTGTGTCTAATCAACACCCATAGACCCCACCTGCGGTTTATACTGCAACTATGCTGAGTGAACCTTAGTTGCAGATTCTGGGAGAGAGCGCGTTATCTAGCATGATCAAGAATCTGAACAAGTCCAGCCCACTCACACTCACGATGATTTGTGAGTATGAGCTATCTAGCCCACAAGGTTCCCGTCTACCCAATTTCACTCGCAGCTAATCACGTGATATGTTTTTCTGGCATTTTGCCAAAGGTGCCAAACGCTCCTATCGCCCCTCCAGACCAATAACAAGACAAATCAACCGTCATGAGATTCAAACACGGTTTTCATGGTCAGAAAACGAACATTCTAAACACTCGGTCACGCACCAATACATACATACATACATACATACATATATATATATATATATATATATATATATATATATATATATATATATATATATATATATATATATATAGTACAGGTACTAAATCTGTTGATATATAATCCAAGTGGATCCTAATAATATAATTTTTCTTTTCTTAATATAAACCATCTAAAAACTAAATTATTTTTTTCGGCCCTTCTTCAGTTTCACTTCGTCTTAGTCATAACCAAAATACGGGGTGTTACGGTTAATATCTGGGTTGAATTTGTGCAGCTTCTCTCCATTTAAGCCAAACAACATCCGCCCTTCCCTTCCCACTATTCGAGCAGTTTGTGTTGTCTGCTATGTTATTGGTTGTCGATGCATCTATTTTTCAACTACTGTATTTTTGTTAAAATATCAAAATTTAAATCTCTAGTCCCTACACTGAATACAGTCCAATATTTGAGTTGAACACGGCTAACACATTGGCGTTAGTTAAAATATTCTATACTCATGAGGTAATTGTGGATTTTTAAAAATAAATACGCTAAAAAATTCATTTTCATCCCTAACGTGCGCCAACGGCTTAATGGTTAAAATCTCCGACAAACACCAATTCAGTCGGGTTTCGATCCTAGCTAGAGGCAACCGGATGTCTAGCTACACTGATGAGCTGCGAAACAGTCCGTCTGTGGTTGACGTTATATAAGGCAAATTTTATTAAAAACAGACATTTTGTGTTGATTAATTTTACTGATCGACTACTACAAATTACGATTGATTCTTAGACATGGAGAAAATTCTGTTAACAGTTGTCTGGAATTTCATTTCGGAAGAGAACTTCAAGAAATTTGATCTAAACATTCGAAATTCGTAAGTCACCATCAGAGTAGGCAGAGACAATTGTTGTTATAAAAAAGCTAGTTAGTATTGCGACGTTGAAAATAGTATTGTTATGTAAGCAAGGTGTGACGGGTGTTTTTCTTCCTTTATGTTTATATGAATTATATGTATTTCATCTATAGTTATAAATATATTGAGCTCTTTTTGTGGATCAGTTTTAATATTTTATATTCCTAGGTTACACTTGGATTTATTACACCAACGGATTTATTACCTTTACCATATATATGTATATATGTTGGTCACACAACTAACTCACTTTCACGACGCTTAACTCTCCATTTTCATGATAATTCGAACATTTTTAGACATTTAAAACGACATGCCTGGCCACATACACAATTTCGGAAAATCCTTGTTGAAAATACAATTATACTTAACCATGAAAACAATAAACAAGAACTAAAATACTTGAAGGTAACCTGAACAAAATAAACTATGAAAACTCCACAAACATACTTAAATTCTTATGGTTGATAACAGAAGCTATTGGTTTATACCAACAGCCTTCCTTTTCTTCATTTTCACTCTCCCGTGGTCATATGTGAGGTCATGAACCGCAATGCGATATTTGCTTCCTGCGTTTCATATGCACGGTTTTCGTTGCCTAGCAAACTTGCATGCAAACAAAACAAACTATCATTGTTGCAATGTCCGCAGAAACATTCTAAAACAAAAATTACCAGCTTTTTTATATAATTTATTATTTAATTTATTGTAATGTACTTGTAACCTATGATGATGGCTTATGTAAGCCGAAAGCTTAGACAGGATTAACAATAAAAACATGTATGAACATGGTGATTTTCTTTCGTGTTTCCGTGATAATGCTAAAAAGCTCATTCGACAATATCAAAGGAATTTACCTAAAATAAATAGACAAAACTTTTGTATATTATTTCATGAAACATGCATTAATATATATATATATATATATATATATATATATATATGTGTGTGTGTGTGTGTGTGTGTGTGTGTCTGTGTGTCTGTGTGTCTGTGGGTGTGTCTGTGGGTGTGTCTGTTGATGTGTTGGTGTGTGAGTGTGCAGGAAGTCACGTAGGAAAATAGAGATAGATAGATAGATAGATAGATAGATAGATAGATAGATAGAAAATCTAACATGAAATGACTCATAGACAGTTAGATACGAAGAGACTTGGATTATATACCAACGGATTTATTACCTTATATATATGATTTGATGTCAGGGTTATTTGCCCCCCCCCAACTGAATATGTGTGTATTTTCTAAGAAAATGGGAATATTTGTAAGTATTTCCTGAATTTGTCTGATTATTTTATTCCGTTTCTAGTTTTGGTTAATTCCCGAAATTTTTTTACCCATGTATGGAGGAAGTCGAATGAATTTCATAAAGCAAAAGCTACCCTTTCTAAAAACGTCCTCAAAGTATAATGCCCCTTATAACGTATTATACTTTGGGGACGTTTCGCCTCTTCTAATCCAGGATAGATGGGATGAATACAGAATATCATGGTAATATTCGGCTACTTTTAATACTAATATAAAACAAATGGCATGAAGATTGTTTTGGGGTTGCCACTACAAGTTCCAGCATGACAATGACCCAAAACCCTGCACGGGCTGTTACGAAATAAACGGATACCATCCAAGTGAAGTAATTCGCTTTCTCTACACGAAACCCTGGACTAAACCTCACTGAAAATATGGACCTATTCGAAGAAGAATATCGACGTGATAAATCCTTTGAATTTGGAGGAATTAGAAGCTGATGCGATGTGAGACTTGACCAAAATAATTGTAAGTGTTCCTAGTGATCTCGTATGGATCTGTCAATCACGATTAAAGGCAATAATCGATAATAAATGTTACACAATTTGTTATTGCAGCAAGAAGGCGAATAATTTTGTCACATGTTAAATATTTCTGATGTCCTTTTTTCATATTAACGTTTGTTTGACAGTAAAATATAATTTTACTGTAGGAATAATTTAAAGTTCTTTTCGGTCCATTATTAAATTATTTGTGGAAATATTCACATGAAATGAAAAACGGGACCTGAAATAAAAAAGCACAAATATTCACCATAACTTTATATAGGAAATGGGCCAAACGACATAAATGAAAAACACTAAAGACCAGATGTTATATAATAAATAAAAAACAGCAAAGGTAAATTATACTTAAGTCTGACAACCACTTTGTCAACTAACAAAAGGCTGGCTGAAAAGACTTAATATAAATTGGAACCATTAGTCATTGTTAGCGTTACTCAGTAGCGAAAATGTTTTGTTTGCAACTTTCTTCAATAGTTAATAAAGAATTTTCAAGACAGAACAAAATATATTCTCGCTACTCAGCCACCATCGAAAAAGATGATTTAACGATTTAATCAAATTGTCCAGATCACCCTTCCGAATATTGGCTGGTGCGTGTTGATTAGCCCTTGCTTCTAAACTCTGACCCGTTCTACCTATATAGTCAGCGTTGTGTGTATATCGTCATATGCTACACAACTATATACACATAAACAGAGACCCACACTTATATTTACGTACAGTTGCACAGTAGACAGATAAAGTCCTAAATATTTTCTCGTTGTCTCACACAGGCAATTACACGCACACAGACACACAAATACATGAGGCTGTATCGACAGGTCATTGTCCAAACGCAAAGCTCTTGAAAACTAACGTGATCAGTCAGTCCGTTAAGTGGCATACTCGATACAAGTTTGGGAGATTCATAACTGACTAGGCAGATGTTCCCGCAGTAGGTTGCTGTTTCTTTCTGCGGTAGAATGTTTGCCAACCAAGGCTATTGGACCCAGAGTGTTCTAATATTCTACCTTTAACTGTGGGTGGGGGGAATAGATGGATTCATACCTTACCCAGGGTTATTTGCTCGTAATTAAAAGTAACGAACCCGACTGGAATTCGAACATAGTTCTCCAATTTCTCATTCCCAGATCATTACACGTCAACGTGCATCGTGTTGGATGAAGTTGGAAAATAAATATTTAATGTGTGAAGCAAATACTCTTCTTCTTCTTCTTCTTCTTCTTCTTCTTCTTCTTCTTCTTCTTCTTCTTCTTCTTGTTGCTGTTGCTGTTGTTGTTGTTGTTGTTGTTGTTGTTGTTGTTGTTGTTGTACAGGGTGTTTCAAAAAATTTGTTATCATTTCCCAGGCCTATAAGTTTGATAATTCTTGTTGAAATAACCTCACTTTTTTACGGAATGTGTAGAAACAGATCAAGATATTATATTTAATCTTTCATTTTTGTTATCTCAATAAGAATCTGTCAGAGAGATGGATCGGGCATGGTGAGGATGAAGACAGTTTGCTGATGAAATGGTCACCGTGGTCATCGTACCTGTCCCCGTCTTATTTCTTTTTATGGGGATATGTGAAGGGACTGGACTATGTCCACCGCCCTCTCTTCCTGCTAGCATTGATAAACTCAAGTAGAGAATCTCTTGCGCAGAAGATAATGTTACCGGGGATAACCTACAGCGTATTTAGCAAGAGCTTAACTACCGACTGGACGTGTGCCGTGCCACAGTCGCTGCCCAGAATGAAGACGTTTAAAATAGGTCCCCTAATAAACTTACCTAAACTGATAAATTTAATTGAGCTAGACTTAGTAGTTTTCAAGATAATTGCTTTTAAAAATGATCTAAAAATATTTTTTGTGACACCCTGTATTTTTCCAACTATGAAGAAGAATTTGTATATCAGAATCGCTAATTTTGGAAAAAAACTGTCAATGTTTTTGTTTTCGCTCAAGTACTTTCAACCATTTACGCTATTACCATAACCATGTGCTGTTCCTGTTTTTGGCAAGACTCCGTTGGCAACATCCTAGAGATGAACATTTGAATCATTTCAATGTGACGTCAAGTGTAACAGTTAACGAGGGAAAATCAGAAAGAATGCGCCAACTATTAAGCAGGGCCCCAAACCTTAAACAGTGGAAAGTACTTGAATAAAACAGAATTTTAACTTCGGATAGTTTAACCAAAAAATCGATCCTGATATACAAAATCTTACTGGAAAAATTTGAAAATACCAAAAGAGATAAATAAATAGGAAAACCTTGTCGATCGAATTTAATAAAACTTGTTTGGAGGAATATTCGCTATTAAAATATACCAGGTACATACATACATACATACATACATACATGCATTTATTATAGAGAGATAGGCAGACATACATTCAGAGAGAGAGAGAGAGAGAGAGAGCTAATATACATATTATCAAGCTGTCAAGGGTTATTTAAACCCGTAAAAATATTTCGGATTGAAGGACGTTTCTAGCCCAGTGTTTTCAAGTGATAGATAGATAGATAGATAGATAGATAGATAGATAGATAGATAGATAGATAGATATGTACAGAATGAGATAGATAGATATGTACAGAATGAGATAGATAGATAGATAGATAGATAGATAGATAGATAGATAGATATGTACAGAATGAGATAGATAGATAGATAGATATGTACAGAATGAGATAGATAGATAGATAGATAGATATGTACAGAATGAGATAGATAGATAGATAGATAGATAGATAGATATGTACAGAATGAGATGGATAGATATGTACAGAATGAGATAGATAGATAGATAGATAGATAGATAGATAGATAGATAGATAGATATGTACAGAATGAGATGGATAGATATGTACAGAATGAGATGGATAGATAGATAGATAGATAGATAGATAGATAGATAGATGGATGGATATGTGTACAGAATGAGATAGATAGATAGATAGATAGATAGATATGGATGTATAGATAGATAGATATGTACAGAATGAGATAGATAGATATGTACATGGATGAATGAGATAGATAGATATATGTATAGATGATATAGATAGATAGATAGATAGATAGATAGATAGATAGATAGATAGATAGATGGATAGATAGATAGATAGATAATAGATAGATATGGATGAGATAGATATATGTACAGAATGAGATAGATAGATAGATGATAGATATAGATAGATAGATAGATAGATAGATAGATATGTACAGAATGAGATAGATAGATAGATAGATAGATAGATAGATAGATAGATAGATAGATAGATAGATAGATAGATAGACTGACTGACAGAGAGACAGACAGACAGTGTCATGTATGATTTCTAGTTAGAATACATTATCCATTTCAATTGAAATCTATGAATATATGTATACAGGTTGTGGAAAATCAACTTTTTTATTCATTAACTTTAATTAGATAAAGATAAATTACAACAGGTATAAAAAATCTTAAATATTGTCACATGAAAAAAAAGCCTGACTTATTATGAGTATCAACATATTTAACTTTTTCAATATGCCTCCTCAATGTTCAATACAACGCTAAAGCCTATCAGCAACACTTCTACAATCAACTGGAAACATTTCTACATTAATTTCAGATTTAGCAGAAATTGTTTGGTTTTATTCTGGAATTGTTCTTGGTTTGATCTTTTTGCAAACCTTACAAGAAAAAGTCTCGGGGTGTTAGGTCTAGTGATCGTGATGGCCACTAAATTGCTCCACGTCATTCTAAACATTTCAACTCCAAATTAAGATTTAACAATTCCCGAACGCTTACGCCACAGTTAATGTCACGCCATCTTAAACTGATGTAATTTAATAAAAGTTAATGAATAAAATATTCCCCACCTTGTATAAGTATATAGATTGGTATTCCAATAAGTTTGAGATATTTCTACTATTCTAATAGGTGTAATCATAAGCAATTCCATGTTTCGTAAGCCAACTGTAATGGAAAATATATCGTTCTAACTACTAATCATACGCAGCAGTACTATCTATCTATCGAGCTAGCTAGCTAGCTAACAAACCAGATAGCTAGCGAGTTAGCTAGCTAGATAGACAGATAACCATCTAAACGTTAACAAATAAAAAAGGCCGTTAGTTTTGTCATACATGTGTATTTATTCATTTAAAACGTGAACGAAAGGACACACTTTTAAAACTTAAAAATTCATCGAAATTTTTGTATACAAAATTTCACTTGTGATAAAGCTTGAGAACTACCCAAAGTAAAAGGTTGCATTTGGAAGGTAAATAGCAAATTTGGTGCTAGATATGAGTGCAAGAAACGATGCTAGGAAATGGAGATTCTGCTGATAACGCGGATGTTGTCGTTGCCGGAATTTTTTGCCGAGTATAGGGGCGCTCATCGACATATTCTTTTGTGTGAAATGAGTCCTATGTTGGATCTGAAGCGACGTCCGCAGCCACTGTATGATAGGTTAGGAGCTTCAGGGAATGTTGAGCTCTGGCTTTTCGTTGGCCTCTCTTCGTTTCTTTTATTTGTCTTCTGGTGTTTTCAAAGGATATTTTTTTCATGGACTGCTTTTTTCTCCAATTTGTTTTTTCCTGGAGCTTCCGTCTCCCAATTGAGCGAATCGATGTCTGTCCTCAGATCGGTGTCTTTGACTTGATACTTGAATTGAGGACCTAAGACTCCACGTGGTCTCTTGCCAGATAACGCGGACAGGTAATGATTAACCATTGATTCGAAGAGACCAGGATTAAAGTGTTCAGTAATATAACCAACACAGTTCCACAAAATGGCATCTCTTCTTAAAAGGTCTACGATAAATTCCCGTACATCTATTAGAGTAATCTTTCATTTCGTCTGGTCTAGATTAAAAAAGCGAAGAAAAAATATTAGAATACCAAAAATATAGATATCTGTGTATTGTTTGGAAAAGAAATCTTTCTTTTTTTTTTTCAGGGCCGGAAAACTCAGTGGAAATCAAAAACGACATTCTTATCTGAAAAATTACCCACCCTAGATAAGAGTATCTATAAATGATGAGTGGAAATAGATAATTCATAACAAATGTTTCTGTTTCTCCCAATTCTGTCTACATATCCGATTCCTTGGTCATGCATTTTAAATTTTCGCGACGGTTCTTTCTTTTCGGCCACTGAATAAGATATACGTCCGAATATGTGATATATTTTAATCGAAAGGCATTTGAAAAAGTTTGTTTTTATATGCAGTTTTAGTGTTTTATTTAAAACGTTGTACATTGAATAACCCGTGTAAGCCAACGATCTTTGGGGTCTGGATATGTTTGATAAAATAATCTTAAACATTTGTACAATTTTATTATAATTCCTTGTCCTAAGTTCATATTCGAATATGATAATTTCAGCATTTGAAAAAAACAAACAAACTTGTATTTAATCATCTTTATCCATGTGTTTATATTCCGTTGAACAAGCTACAAATTCTATAACGAAACTTTTTCAACCGAAGACTTGATCAAAATATTTTATATTTGCTATTTCCGATTTCATTGTTTCATTCAACATCTATTCGTTCACTGAGCTTAACAGGCTTCAGCCCAACAAAACTTGAAAATAAAGTTATATTAAGATTTATTTTAAGACAATTTTTATGTTTAAACATTCTTTTTATAGATACAAATATTTAGGTAAATGCTCTGTTTATAATAAACAGTATTAAACAACATTTACCGGCCTGTACACTATTTACATTATTTGGACTATAGTCCGCATCTTTGTTGCTATATTTATCAAAACGTTTCGGCTGTTGCACGCTCCGGCCTTCTTCAAGGGGTTGGAATGTCGAACTGAACCCTTTATTTCGCTCACTGGGGTAGACTGTTCTAGTTCCACGTGCCATGTCTAATGGATGTCAGTTATCAGTTACCTCCTGTTAATTTCCCTCTTCACTGGACTTATAATACCCAGAAATTCATACACAGATGTCCTCAAGGACACATAGCACAGTGGATAAAGGCGTTAGTTAGATCTAGTGACAGGACCCAAAGAGTGTGAGTTCAATACCTGGTGGAGAACTTAGGATGGGAATTAACAGGATATAACTGATAACTGACATCCAATTGACATGGCACGTGGAACTAGAAAAGTCTACCCCAGTGAGCGAAATAAAGGGTCAGTTCGATATTCCAACCACCTGAAGAAAGCCGGAACGTACAATGGCCGAAGAGTTGTGATAAATATGGCAACAAAGATGAAATATTAAATTAAATAAAAGTTAAATATTTTCACCTAAACTGTATGTTTAGTAATATAAGCAATATAATATTATTTTTTCAATATACGACAGTTCAATACATTCGGGCAATTCTACGGGATTTTTTTTATTATTCCCGTACGAAGAAGCTAATAAAAAGAGGCAATGTTAATCAATCTGCAATATTTAATACATTTATTTCCTTTTTGTGTGTTTTTAATACCGCGTAAGATTTCTAGTGCTGTAACGTAATTAGATTCCTTCCTGCTTCGAATTAAATGATATCCTAATTTTATATTGTATTAATTCAACGGCTATTCCCGTTACTTGCCATTTGTGTATGAACTTATTACTGATGTGCGTGTAGCGTAATAGGCTATCAGCGCAGAAAGTGAATCGAGCATGCCGGGTTCAAAATCTGAGTTATTTTTTTTTCATTCATTTCGGATTGGTCCCACTGCAAAATAGGCATGAAACCAGCTAAAGAGAACTGAGTTAAGTAGCCAGTCTAGAGGAATGTTAACTCTTTATTGGCACAGTAATGCCAATGGTAATATCAACCGTTTCCTTATAAGGAAACATTCGACCGAGCAATTTATAGTCTTGTCGGTTGTAAGTTTTAGAATCTATTTATTTAAAAAAAATATTCAGGAATAATACGTTTCTCAAGTCCAGTAACTGTTATTGCTCTTTATATTATTTGTGGATGTTTCCTTTCTTGTCTTTAGTTTGAAGTAGTGTGGAACGCCAGCATTTTGATCTTTTAATAATCATTCTTCGAGTTAAATGCGATACCTACTTTAGTTGTTGCTTTCAGAAGGCAAAACTCAACAAAACTCCGAGTAACGCACTAGTTCATTACTTTCTAGTACGGTTTACTGACTAAAGCCCATATAATTTCACGCTCATGTTACCACCTCCAATCATTTAGAATGATAGAAAAAAATCAATTGATGGTTTAGCCTCAGATAATTTATTGATATAATGTTTAGGTTATAACAAATTTATTATAGCAGAACATGGAATCGGACGTAGAATATACAGTATTTACATTAGTCGGACTATTGCCCTCATCTTTGTCGCCATATTTGTCACAAAGTTTCGGCTGTTGTACGCTCCGGCCTTCTTCAGGTGGTTGGAATTTCGAACTGAACCCTTTATTTCGATCACTGGGGTAGACTGTTCTAGTTCCAAGTGCCATGTTTGATGGATGTCAGTGATCAGTTATCTCCTGCTAATTTTCCCTCTGAAAGTTCTCCACTGCCTTAACCAGGAATTGATCTCACCTTGGATCTAACCAACGCCTTTATCCACTGTGCCATGTGTCCTTGAGAACATCTGGGTATGAACTTCTGAGTATTATAAGCCTAATACGACGTAGAATATGTTACGCTAGTGGCAGATATAGTTTCGACTTGTGCCTTACTTTCTGGTACTAAACTGCATAGGTTAATCTTTAACACCGAGACAGAGCTAGGACAATTCAAGATCTCTATAGTCCCGTCCGAGTCGTATAGATATCATCCCAACGTGAGTATTTTGGGTTAGGTGAATCTTTATGGGTGTGGTAGATACGCAGTCCCTGGGACACTAACAGATATGTCAAGTGGTTAAGTTCATATTGCTAAGTAAATCGAACGGTTTTTGAATAAAGCCCATAAAATTACACACTCATCTTACTTTCTGGTACTAAATTCCACGTCGAGACTACATTGTTCTCCAATCATTTAAAGTGAGAGAAAAAAAAAAAGAACTATTTATGGTGTAGCCTCATATAACTTGATGTTATTATGGTTGAGTTATAACAAATTTAGTATAGCAGAAAATGGAATTGAACATAGAATAGACTACGTTAGAAGTAGATGTTGTTTTGCCCAATACCACACATTTGCTACAAGACCAAAAGATTAAGCTAAAAACTCCGGTCATGTTCGGCTATTGTAAAATGTTATACTATTTGATGGAGGCTTTAAAATTTCTGTCGGTGTGTTTGCTTACATATCATACTCAAAATCCTCGGATTGAACCACAAGATTTACCTTTATGATAACAAACGTATCCAGTATTTTGCATTACGACTGTCTATCCAGAAATTTATATACGAAACTCAACATATACATTGTGCTATGATAAGTTTTTAGCCACCTTTGATTACAGCAATTTTGTCTTGTGCAATAGCGTCTTTTCCTCTTTTTTCAGACAATACCGTGTTAGTATCAAGCTACTCGTATATATGAACGATAGTTGACTTATATTTTGCAATGGAAGTTCGCTAAAGTAAGGAAATTGGTGATTTTTAACGAGGGTAAATGTTATGGGACTTTACCCATAATAACATAATGGACTATTCCATACGTAATAAATACTTCGCCTCAAGAAGAAGCAGGGAGTTCAGCCTGAAGTCGGGCGATCGGCTGATCGGCTGATCGGTTGAACTCTCTGCCTTCGGGCGGGGATGAACCCGAACGAGGCTACGCCGAAAGGCGGAGTATCTTTTTGGGAGGTAAACCGACCCTGAACCCGTTTATACGGGTTCAACGGGCATATTTTTGGCCGAGCCCACGGTCTCGGAGATCCCACGTTAAACCAGCCTTGTGCCACATGATGCCCTCTGGAGGGGGGTGACTAAATACTGTTCAGTCTGAAGTCTGGAGTGAAGTCCATCAGGAGTCAGTCAGTCAGAGCGAGCGAGTTAGTCAGTCGAGTCAGAGGCAGTCCGAAACAGAGTCGCGTTCAGACACTTACTACTAAACCTGATTGTTCGTACTAACACTTTCTACTTATCTGTATATATTCCTGTTTGTAATATATCTGTGTTATTCCATATCCGTGTTCGAGTTCTTCTTTATTGGTTCTACTTTGGACTATCACCGTGGTACAAGGAACCGGACCATAACAGTAAATAATAAGATTGGCATCCGCATGGCAAGTCAAATAGAGAAATTGCTAGGTTTTTTCCAGGTTAATCATCAAACAATTAATAAAATTGTCAAGAAATTTAATGAAGACCAAGTATCGTGTTTGAGTGAAAGAAAATGACGTTCAAAAGGGAAGTCATCAGAAACCGTCGTCAGAGCGTCAAAGATGTCACCAACAGCATGGAAATGTCGCTATATGTGGTGAGAAAAACTCTGAAGAAAAGTTACAAGAAAGAAGCCATTGATTTCAGAGGTAAACAGGAACAGGTGTATTGACTGGACGAGAGAATTTGACAGCAAAGATTATGAAATTTGGCAGTCTAATTTTGTCAGATGAAAGTAACTTCTGCCAATATTCGAATTCGAGACCGCTTTATGTTTGGAGAAATCAGAATGAGACTTGGAATATTGAATGTCTGCAGGCGACCGTGAAACATGGAGGTATTGGAGTAGTGGTTTTGGCACTGTCTAGCTTAGAGGGAAATCTGAGCAGATCCTTGTTGACGAGCGGTTGAATGGTCCAAAATACTGTCAAATGTTAGAGAAAGGACTACTCTCAATATTTAAAAGCAATCAGATTGACAAGAATGTCTACCTTTTTCCAAGAAGATGGAACGCCATGTCATACAAGAAAATTAGGAAAAGCCTGGAAGTAATCGCAAGAAATCAAGTCACTGCCATGTGTAGCCCAAAGTCCTGACAGGAATCTAATAGAGCGCTATTGTGAGCACATTGACGGAAAATGCCGAGAGCGTGCTACTAAAATCACGTCAGTGGCAACCCTTAAAGAGACATTGCTAAAGGAGTGGCAAAATATGGATCAGACGATTGTTGATAACTTGATCAAATGTATGAAAAATCGAATACAAGCACTGAAACTAGCAAAGGCGGGCCTACATCATACTAGTTTCAAATACTGTTTATTTAGTTGGGATTACGTAATTTAATTTTGAAATTGTATGTTGTTTATTTTTCCTGGCTAAAAATCTTTACTTAGGACACTGTATATGTTTGCTCGCTTGAGTTTCTGTCACTGTGCGTTTATGTCTGTGCAGAACCATGTTTTTTTTTCGCCCATATATATTACATAACTTGGAATCAAGAAGGTTTGTTTTGTCAGCAGTATGTGTTTTATAATTTGTCTCATTTTGAGGATATTACTTTATGAAGATAAATATTTTCATATTTCGCGTTGAGCGTCATAAAAATAACTGTCTTTTATTATTTCCCCGTATGTTATTTTATGATCATTATTGATATGATATTTGTATGGCTTTTTATGAATTAAGCTAATTACAGCGCTATAAGTTGTAACGACCTTAGCATTTTGATCACAACAGAGGAGTAAACGGAATTGTTATATACCTTACATATGAGAACTAATGGTTATATCCCAATCCTCACAAATACGTTGGACACTGTTTAAATGGGAGTGATCTAGCGTCTAAGTAATCCCCCACCAGTAGTGGTTTACCTACTCACGCCGCTGGCGAGTATTTTTCATTGTATAAAGATTACCATTGCATTTCCAACTTCCGTTTTAGTTATTCTTCATTCAGTAAACCTTCCTAAGTTACAATAGTTATAGAATTATTTATTTTTAAGCTTTGTCAGTAAAAGTAAAGAAATGTGTTACTTGATTATTTTATTTAGTTTATAAAGCTTTAGTTGAGAATTGAGAATCTTGGGGTGTTGCTCTGAATATCTCAAAAGCATTTGATAGATATCTGTCTATATCTCTGAGATGAGGTATTATGATTACTTGCATTATTTACATTATTCGGACTGTTATCCTCATTCTCATTGCCATATTCGCAGTGTTTCTTCAGGTGATTGAAATTTCGAACCGAACCCTTTCACCAGTGTTCGAAATTCCAATCACTTGGAGAAGGCCAGGGAGTACAATGGCCCAAAATTTGTGAATATAGCAATGAAGATGAGGATGATAGTCCGAATAATGTAAATAATGCAAACATTTAACATAGTTTGGTATAATGTTTTTTTCTTACAAGTTGAAAGGTTATGATGAATTTTTGAAATTCCGATTCAGTTTTTCTTATCAAATATCAAAACGAAATGTTTCTTAAATGTCCACTCTCGAAGATTTTTTTTGCATAAATGTCGGCCAACCCCAGCACTATTCTTGGACCTACATTGTTCCTAATTCTTTTCAACGACATTCCTGGTTGCATCAGTTTCCACTCCGTATCTTTGCTGATGACACAACCATTTACTCCTGCCTTAACAGAAAAAAAAAGAAGTCAGTCCCCACCATGGATCCGCAGCGGATTGGTTGTTACAAACATCCAATCGAGTGTGTGGTAAACGTGGTCTTTCTTCGTCTAATTCATTAAAAATGCCAGAGTAGCTGTTAGCGTTTGATTGTGAGGGGGTATCAAGGATTTATCTCTCCTAATTGGGTCGACTTGGTGATGGGGTGTATGATGTTGAAACCCCGAAACTCCCTGATGAACTCCGGCGCTTAATTAATAACATATTTTTGAACTACTCATGTCTTAACAGCAAGTCTGGTCTGTTCAATAAGGTCAAACTGGCAATTGATCTCTAAAAATTACATACATTCTGTTGTTAACCGAGGTAAGGAATAGCTTGTTAAGTTTAACGCCTCTAAAGTGTAATTGTTCTCTATTAATCGTCTGAAATAACCTTTAATGCCTGCTATCAGCATGGCTAATTCTAATCAGCATAACTCCTTGCCCCTTCGCGAGGTGAAGTTTCCCGGTGAAGTGGAAAGATTAGATTGAATCAATTGTTTAATCTGCTGGTAGGAAAGTAAGTTAACTGTGTCGTGCGAGATAATTTTTCTCGCTCGAATCCATATCACATATTTATAAATCTACAATTCGTCCATGTTTATTGTTGCGACGAAATAAATGGTTAATAACAAAAACGAGGTCTTCAGATATATCGTATATTATACAGTAAGTACCCCAGAAGAGTATTACACGACTAGTAAGAGTGACTCGAATGAACCAGCGCTCAATCTATTTACTGTCCACTGTTCCCCGGACCTTCTCTCCTACTAAACTTATAGTAGGCGGAAGAGCCTAACTTAGACTTTTAGAGGGAGGACACCACAACACTTATAATATGGAAAAATAATCTCTTATATCACTGGTCCTGACCTAGCATCGCGGCTTTAGGCACCTCCCAGCCGTTTTAATGTAGCTTTTTTGTGTCTTTTCTACAACTATTTTCATGGTAAATGCATTGAGTGTATTTCCTCTATGGCACCAAGATTACATGAATTTAAACGCATTACTCGAATGGCGGCAAGATATCATCATTGTACTGTTGAAATAGCCAGATGGAACCGTAGGTTCTATGCTAACAGTTTCTTTTTTTCGTACCCCCTCGTTTGTTTAACTCTCATTCGGCTTTTTAAATTCCCATCAATGATCTTCAAATATGTAAATGCATTGCTGGTTGCTATTTTCTATATTGTTAATTTCTATTCATTAAATTCTTCTTTCTCCCTAGTGTTTTTCTTTTTATGCGTCTTAGTGGCTTAGTTGCTGTTGTGGATCCCGCGTGAAAAATAGGTATCCAATAAATGACAAACGCAAGTATTTAAGCTAAGAAATTAAATGTATTTACACAAAATACAAAAGGTAATGCTGTTAGTAAAATCCAGGAACATGGTTAGTAGCAAATACAGATAGATATATACAGTCTCGAAGTAGGACTTCCTTAGAGTCTACGTGCTTGTAGCTGACTTCTACAAGAGGTTACTTCACGCTATCCGACACTCACAGACGACTCATGTACGACTCACCTTCTCTGCCTGACTGTGGCTATTTTATGGCAGCAGGACGAGTCCATTATATCCGAAAAGGGTGGACCCCATAATAGTTACATTGCTTGAAAGGAAATGATTTAAAAAATGATAATAATAAATTAACTGAGTTTATTTTTATTTAAAAAAATAGAAATTAAACTTATGATAATGCTCTCAAACTTCTAATTGTCTCACGAGACGGACTTGCCATATATGATGTAAAAGATGACTCTATGGAAATGCTTTAATTAAAACAATTCATCTTGGGTCCTTTTATGGCTGATGGACGTCTCTCGGTAAAAGGGAGCAACGACGTTGCACAGAGAAGACAGTGAAACGGATTTGCCCCACGCGAAGGTAGCTATCATTAGTAGCATTCAATCCGATTTTAATATCCATAATAACGTTGATAGAGCTTAACTTACGGTTATGTCACGATAAAACACCGGTTATCTCACGATCACCGTATTTGAGCAACGTCCTGCCCTATCAGATGGGTTTCCGCTTGGGAATACCAGGTGCTGTAAACTTGAATTTTTGGGTGGTATAATGAATAATGACTCGGAATTGTAATCTGCGTAACGAGTTCGAATTCCAGTTATGTTCGTTATTATCATCATCTTCATAATCATCATCATCATACTCTTGACTTTTGTAGTCGTAGGGCGGATCCGACTGCATAAGCCACGCTAACACTTTTTCACAACGGTCTACTAACGGCAGCAATTCTGGTTATATTCACTTGCACACAAATACCCTTGGGAAATGTATGAATCCACCTCTTATCCTCCTAGCTAAGGGTTAATTAGCAAGACATTTATTACCGAACCATTATTATCTAAAATTGGGTAGAAAATATTTAGATTTCGGCATTAAATAACCCACGCCGCTAAACAAGATCAAACAGTCAACATTTGATACAGTAAGGGTTCTGGATTGATTGATTAATTTTCTTTACGGCTTATCAATCATTTGCAGCTTAAAGTCAGTTAATATTTGTTTTAATCTAAGAATTTTGAGGAGATAATAAAGATTCCCTGATTCAAGTCTTACTAATTAATCCGGATAATGGGTGACGATGATGTGGATTCATATCTTTCTCAAGGTTATTTGCGCATAAGATAATATTAATCTGTTGGAAAACGAACTCGCCTCTCCGATTTCACATGGCGAGAGCTTGTTCATTACACCACCTGCACGTCCACGCTTAACGCACTTGTATTCCTGATATTCGTGATATTGTCATAAACCATTTATACCAACCTCACATCCAATCTTACTGCACGTTCTCTTCCCAGCGGTCATCCATCTAACTACTGACCAGGCTCGAGGTTGCTTAACTTCATGATCGTACCGTAACCGACTTTCAAAATGATATTGTCATAAACCATTTATACCTCCCTCACAACGAAGCTTACAGCACCTTCTATTCCCAAGTGGTCATCCATCTAGCTACTGGCCAGGCTTGAAGTTGCTTAACTTCATGATCGTACCGGAACCCACTTTCAACGTGATATTGTCATAAACCATTTATACCACCCTCACAACCTAGCTTACAGCACATTCTATTCCCAAGCTGTCATCCATCTAGATAATGGCCAGGCTCGAAGTTGCTTAACTACGTTACGTGATCGTACCGGAAGCGAATGTCAACGTGATATTGTCATAAACCATTTCTACCACCCTCACATCCAATCTTACAGCACCTTCTATTCCCAAGCGGTCATCCATCAACGCACTGACCAGGTTCGACGTTGTTTAACTTCGGTGAGCCTTAGTGATATTAAATTTTTAACGAGAAATAAGGAAGTTAATAGCGGATATGATTCGTGCGAAGGCTACTTTTGGTCCGGACCGTAAGATGTTGAAAGAAAAAAAGCATAAAAACTTGTTATATCTGTAAATAACCCCATCCGATGTAGACTTGCATATGAATGTCACGCCTGGCATCCAACTCATTGAGAAATGTCAAAATCAACACATGTATCCATCCGCTTTCTCAGACCAGTGGTTAGAAATTGCTTTTAACGATCTAATACGATACAAGTTTAAGAAGATAAACTTTCATGAGCTCCTATATACTGTCACTATAAATTCACATACGAAAAGGTTTACCAAATATGATTTAAATACTTTCAACAGTAGAAATTAAAAACAAAAATGAGCACATGGAAATTAAAGACAAAATAGTATAATTACAATGTTTAACTTTCCTCAAAATAAAATATAATTTCCAAGACTTGAGAAATCTAATTCCTGAGAAGCGATATTTGAACGAAATACTTTATAAATTCCAACCGACGCCAACACTTATTGCTCAGCGTGGTTAATGGTTAGCAAGCTAGTCTCGCTAGATCAGTTACTACTGAAAAGTGAGTTCGTTACTCACTGGATGCCCCATACTTTCGGCCTTGTGCCACATCTAAGCTACGCTTGGAAAATCTCACTTATTATTCGGTTAGTGAAAGCTGAATGATTTTGATGTGGGAAAAGTGAATTACTGTTAATATTACCAAGTGTAAGCAATCATATCCACACCAAGAAACGCCTTTCTTTTACTTCAAATCGTTTTTATCAACTGTACTTTGTATTCTTTGTCTCTTATTCGTCAGAAACACCTTCGACAAACATGTAAAATTTCATTTTCTTCATGCTAAAGTAATTTAGACCGTTCTCCGCTGACCTAATGCTTACTCACCTTATCTGCATGGGAAAGGTGCTTAACACTGCGGGTAACACATCCGATGTGTTCATGTACGTTTAAACCATTTCTTATTGGGATAACACTACTTCTATTCATATGTTTACCTACAGCATTTCTTATATCAGCGTAAGTCATTTTCTTCAGGGTCATGTAAAGCCTGTAAATACCCTTCTCCATTCCGACAGTAAAGAAGTGGGACTCTCCAAATAGAGGTATATATTTTTATAGATACTTAAGGATTTGTCTATGCCCCCTAATCAGGAAAATAGCTGAAATCCTGTCGACGTTAAATAACTCATTTTGTTTGATATGCCACAAAATAAAATACATGAAAGCAAACATTACCAACGCAACCAGGTGAAGAGGATTTCATCAACCTGATTTCCAGATATCGTTCTTATTCTTCTTGTAGCGTAAAGACTATTGGCAACGTAATTTTAATCAGAGTGCCGGGTTCAAATTCTGAGTCTTTTTTGTTCATTTTAAGCTAACACTACCGGAACAAAAGACAAGAACATATCTCTCCCCAGTTACAGCACCTTCTATTCCCAAGCGATCATTCATCTAGCTATTGACCAGGCTCGACGTTGTTTAACCATTTATACCACCCATCTAGTTTTTAGAAATCGCCATTGGCTTCAGCACCGGTCTGCAGATGACTTCGAAATCTCCCGCGTCTCTTCTGGACGGTCTCCTTGTTTAAGTTGGTGAATGCTGCTATAATCCTTGCCTTCAAATTATCTTTGGTGTTATAAGGAGTTTTGTTGGTCTCTCGTTTAACTAAGCGCCATACATAATAATCGAGCAGGTTGCAGTCTGGGGAGTTAAGTGTCCAGAATTAAGTGGTGATGTGGTCGTAAAAATTGTCTTACAGCCATGACTGGATTCTCCTGTTTGAGTGGCATGTTGTAGAGTCCTGTTGCCAGACATTGTTGAGTCCGCGGTGGGAAGATGAATGGAGACATAACGTCGCCATCACTCCAAACACCATGATGTTGATTGGATATATCATCTAATTCTTTACGGATTCTTTGCAAGATATTGACCCCCAAACACTGGGAAATGCTCCTATTGTGTGTGTGTGTGTGTGTGTGTGTGTGTGTGTGTGTGTGTGTGTGTGTGTGTGTGTGTGTGTGTGTTCGTTTATATATGGGATCGGATTTCCTACATTTTTCAACCGATTTCAACAAATCTTCACTTTTTTTTGGCAGGTAGTGTTTCTTATTGTCTTGCACACTTTTTTCTTTATTTTTACATTCAGAATGCTTTAAAAATTCCATTTACAAGACAATTGCTTATAATAAAATTCTATTCAATCGGTTGACTCATAACGATTGTAAACAATGTTTTTGTTTGAGTTTGGGTTTGATCAATTCGTAAAAAAAAAAACTAATTAAGACATGCGTGTCCGTCAACCTTAAACAGTAATCTTTGTCAATTTTATCTTTCAGTCTTTATGATGGCCGATACCTGATCTATCTCTTACTGTTACATCCGCGGGCAACGCCGGACTCAACTGCTAGTTCCTAATAATGATGTTTATGACAAAATAATATTTTCTCTTAATCTATTTTCATATATATATATATATATATATATATATATATATATATATAAAAAAAACACCGTTATCTTCTTGTCTTGCATTTGACTTGTGGACATGGTGTCCTTTTCTTCAATCAGCGTTGACACACGATTCGACTGAGTCAATTTTTCCCGATTGTAACGACGGTTATTGAAAGAATGGTGATGATTTTAGATGAAACTCGAAAATATTATTAAACACAATAACCCCAGGGCCAATTCTTTAGAGCTTTGAAGTACTTATCTATTTTCATATCTCGAAAATATGTCGAGGATTCAATATATCAAGGGACACAAATAAATAACGTTTTCATTCACGTGAGTTGGCTAACACAATACACAATGAATCCTGCACTAGTTGATAGCTGATCGTAATGTACACAGTTTGGGAATTAACCTCTTATCAACCGGAGGTTAAATTAACCTAAGATTTCTCTCTCTTTCTCTTTCTCTTTCTCTCTCTCTCTCTCTCACACACACATACATTCTATATCTATCACTGACTGAGCACTATAGTGAAAGAGTAATTTAAAAACTGGCTACTCATGCTTTTAAAGCATCCTATTCAGTTATGAAGCCCTATTGGCTAGTGACGTCTGTATACATCAGGTATATAATTCTTTAAAAAAGGTCCCCTTCTCTGGCGTGCACCGATAGCTTAGGCGTAGAATCTTTGACTGATATCAAATCGATGCAGTTTCGATTCCGGCTTGAAGCAATCTAATGATAAACTGTGATACAGCTAAACAGGCTTTATATATATATATATATATACGTGGATGACTACTCATACACCACTACCCTCCCTAAACTTAACCTCTTTTACGAACGTAACCCATAATAGTGAATAAAAATGAACACGCTACCACCCCTGTCTGAATTAATGGATGCCTCTGTATCCTTGGAAACAGGAAATTATGAATTTTTTATGTACGTTTAAAACTCGCTTAAAATTCGCTTGAAGATGAAATAGGACTAATGCTTTTAATTTAATTATATTATTACATTTGAAGTTTTCAGTTTTTGAAACATGGTTATTACTGTGTAGTGAAAACCATATTTTAAATCAATTAATTTATAATATTTATGCTCTGTAAATTTACATTGAGCACTGTTTTGTAAAAATAAAGATAAAAAATATCAATAAGAACACCGGGTTATATATCTTACTCTTTTTCTTTATATATATATATATATATATATATATATATATATATATATATATATATATATATATATATATATATATATATATTTATTCACAAAAAACTAATGCAAAGGTTAATGATTTAAATGGCGAGACATCCATCATCGCAAACAATTCAAATAGTATACAAAACCTCCGTATCCGTTATGAATGAAATGATCCCTGTTTATATAAACTTCTGCCGTATTAGTTCTTATTTTTACTACAAGCTTTCGTCTGTTCCTACAGACATCTTCAGGTATAGAATAGATGTTGTTCTTGTTTTTCTCTTAGTAATAAGAGGACAACGAAAATATATGTATTGTTGTATCCGAAATGCTATTGAAAATGAGTTATTGTTTTTTGGAGCGCGCATAAGCAATTTGAGGATTAAAGCTATGTCAAATTTGCTGTACACATTTTTTCTCATAAATCAAAGACAAAGAGGAGTTTTATGGTTATTATAGAATTCTTAATCGCAGTTTCTTGCCTTCACAAATATATATAATTATATATATATATATATATATATATATATATATATATATATATATATATATATTATGTCTATATATATATATATATATAAGAAATATAGTCTTAATATGTGCTATATTTATGGGATAAATGTCAGAGATTGAGCGTGTGTAAATATAAAGTGAACATAGAAGTCAACACTTAGAGGCCTTTAAGTGTTGACTTCTATAATCAATTTTACACATATATATATATATATATATATATATATATATATATATATATATATATATATACAATTTTTTATATATATTATTTATATATTATATATGCGCTGTAATTATTGGAAAGCGCTCAATATCAGTGATAGAGATAACATATTTAGATGGATTGATGTGAGTTTGTATTTGCGATCGGTTTGTCTGACGATCGCAAATAGCGTGAAACCCAGGGACAAAATCTCATATCAATCCAACCATATAAATAAATATATAAATAAATATATATATATGTATATATATATATATATATGTTTGTGTGTGTGTGTATGTTTTAGTGAGTGTAGAGAGAAATAGAGAGAGAGAGAGAGAGAGAGTATGATAGGATTATTACAAACATAAAATTTTCCACTTACATGATTGATGTTATATTCATTCCCAGATTCTGGTGTTTCGTAGAATGACTTTTTAGTAATCGCTCTGTCCAATCTACAGAAGGTATCAACATATATATATATATATATATATATAGAGAGAGAGAGAGAGAGAGAGAGAGAAGGAGAAAGATAGAGAGAGAAGGAGAGACAAACAATGAGAAACAGACGGTGTGCGAGAAAGCTAAAGTCATTTAAAATTTTCAGAGGGAAATTCAAACATTAATCAATGGATGTATTTTGACCTGGGTTTTCCAACTATATTTTTCCCACGTGAATGATCAGTATGGAGAACTATTGAAAAGGGACGAGATTAGGCTTTCAAATGAATATTTTTATGTACTTTTTTTCATTGTTAGGCTACGGGCTTAATGACTCCAATCATTATTCATTCGTTGCCCACGTGTATGCTTGTAAAATTATTGTCACTGGTGCACGTTTGCAATCCACGCAGATATAAAATCGTCAGAAAAACGAAAACAAAATATCTAATCATAATTAGAAGCGAAACATTAATCAAGAATCTCCATACCCCGACAGACGGACTGGACAATTACACATTGGATTTCATTTCGGCCAGAAGATACATGTCTCGACTTGAAACAGGGTCGAGGTCAGTTACTGATGGTCACGAGGTGTACAGAGCTTGCTGATTAATTAGATACCTAGCGAAAAGAAATGGTCATATTTCCACCATTTCATATCGATGCAATTTTGATAATCCTACTCATTGGGATCAGCTGATTTCTCAGATTATCCCCACAGTAAAAAGAAAAAATATGTATAAGAATGAAATATACGATTTCCATTCCAGACGTTTTGAGATATATGTATTAAAACTGATTTGTGACGCATGGTGGCCGTTAATAATTAAGTATATCTCAAGACTTCTATGTTAAAATAAAGCAGTATTTAAATACAACCGTAAATAAATACTTAAGAAGAACAAAGACGTAAGAATCAACTAAAGATTATTAACCATTTCAGTGAATACCTTATTAGTAGCGCGGCTCGGCTTAACGTCCGGTAAATTGGTGTCGGTAGTTACGAGTTTCATTCCAGACCTTTGAGACATTTTTTTTTAGTAGAGGTAGTTATAACTGTCTCAGATTGTTGTAATTTAGTTATCATTGGTATACATCTAATAAGCTGACTTAACCAACTTTTGTAATTCCAGATTGAGGAATATGGCTATAACGTCTCTTTTGTTGACCATGTTTGCCGTAGTCTCTGAATATGGAATCCAGTGAAGTCCGTAATGTGTTCAATATCAGAGGTTGGCAGTGAAGATTCCGAGAAAGTAGCGGTTGTTAAGTAATTCTTTAAGTCTTCGATATCAGAGGTTGGCAGTGAAGATATTTTTGGAGAAAAAACAAAATGGCTGCCTTTATACACGTCGGATTGAATATTTTGAGCTTTCTGATTGATTAACTCTTTTCTTGGTGGACTATAAAATGAGTCAGCTGATTTTGGTTGGCTCACTAGTACAAACATGTATACAAAAAATTGTCACATCTTTGAACACATCCTACTAAACACTGCTTGTCACTGCTGACTAATTTTGAGAACTCATTTTTAAACATTGTTATTCACCCTTTGCAAAGCCCGTGAGTCACTCGGGGTAGAGTGTTACAGGGAAATAGGCAGAGTTTATGTGGGAAAGATAACGGTTACACTAGACTTGAACGGGTTAAGAGAGCACTGATCGGGGAAGTTTCCTCTCGGAAGTCGATACCACAAAGAAGAAGTTGGTTCGTCTGAAGTAGCTGCTCGTGTGGAATTTACATCTCAACAATGCAATAGGAATGTAACGAAGATGGTTCTCTAAGACTATTTGGAAGATGGCTATGTGCTAATGTTTTGTGTTGACAGATATATATATATATATATATATATATATTAAAACTGATCTGTGACGTACGGTGGCCGTTAATAATTAAGTATATCTCAAGACTTCAATGTTAAGATAAAATAGTATTTAATTACAATCACAAATAAATGCTTAATAAGAACTAAGAAGTAAAAGTCAACCTAAGATAATTAACCATTTCAGTGAATAACTTCTTAGTACCCCGTCTCGGATTTACGTCCGGTAAATCCTATATCAAAACCTGAATCATCGACTCACAATAATTCACACTAATTCGACTGGATAGTTCCACTCAAGAGTCACACAATAATCACTACAGTCAGTAGCCTGACGCCGCTATATATACACCTGGCGGTAAGCATATACTCGTAACTCCCGACTTTCACGTTCGAACCTCGTTGCCGGTAGTTACTCATTTTCTGTCTATATGACAATCTGCCCCACACCTTTCTTAAAGTCAAGAGCCATGACTTTTGGTTGTTCCCAAAGTTGTAAAAGAAACTCAGGGGCAGTCTACCTGTGAGTATCAGATTCTCCAAGCCTTTCTTTCTCATTACGTGTCTCGGAAATTTCATCTGCCTCTTCCTGATGTTAAATAGGAGCTTCCTCCTTGTTTACATCATCTCCATAACCTCTTCGTTGATCACACGCTCGGTCCGTGTTATCCTTAGCATTCTTCTGTAGAATTATATCCCCGCCGCCACGAGTCTATTCTTCATCTTTAAGGACACCGTCCAACATTCGCTGCCGTAAAGGAAAACAGATGTCACGTAGCAGCACAGTACTCTTTTCTTTGTTACCAAAGAAATACTCCCGTGTCGTAATATTCTGCTTAACTTTTGGAATGCGTCTTTGGCCATCCAAATACGTTTTTGCATCTAAGCGTCGCTCTTGCCGTCCTCAGTCAACACTTAAATTTTAGCTCATGCTTGATTTTAGTGTCTCCTATCTGTAAATCGCATTTGGGACTCATCCTTTTACTGATGACCATGCATTCAGTCTTCTTGTATTTTACTCTTAGTCCCTTCTTCTCATTCACCGTCGTTACCTTCTGTAGGAGATTTTGTAATTTCCTTTCCTTTCCTTTTTTTTTGTCTGCTATCAGTACTGTGTCATTTACGTATCTTATGTTGTTAAGACTATGGCCGTCAATGACTACTCCCGTTAGGACTTCCAGTTCTATACATATAATAAATAGACTTAAGCATTTCAAGTATTCTGTTTTAGTGCTTCTTTCGTTAATTATTTATTCACATTTTTTGTGAGTGAGATTTTGCCTCTAAGAAGTATTTTGTATTGTAATTCAGTGAATAGGCTTTTTTTTTTAGAGTATTTTATAATATAGACTCAAAATTGAGACAAATTCAGATCTCTTTTGCAAGAAACATTCTTCAAGTGCAGGAAGTGGGTACATTGTTACAAGAAACAGTGGAACAATTAAAATAGCTTTCATGTGTTTTATCATGTCAAAAGTCGCAAATCTATTACCCAGTTTTGAAAACTTACAAATATATTACCTATTTTAGGAGAACAATTTATTTTTACTGTTTCTTTTGATGCATTAACACGAAGCAATTTAACTTCTATTCATTTAATTCTTAAGAGATTAAAGCAGAGAAAAAGTCTGCATATATTCACTATCAAATAGGTTTTAAATTCATAACTACTTTTGGGTTAGTTTTTTTTTTCTGCTCGTAAAATTTGATGAATACACGAATTCTCAATTGTATTAAAAACCGGTTATTTTCAAACATGTCAACGAATAGATAAAGAATAATAAATCACAAAAGCTGATAATCTCCTATTAATTCACAATATACCGAACCTATAAGAAATGTAGAATATCCTAATATAGGATGTGGAATAAATATAGTATATATAGAACTCATAATAAATAAATGTATGGCATATTTAATAAATTCATGATATATTGAATCATACTTATTATAAAACCCAGATTGTGTGTGTGTGTGTGTGTGTGTGTGTGTGTGTGTGTGTGTGTGTGTGTGTGTGTGTGTGTGTGTGTGTGTGTGTGTGTGTGTGTTCGTTTATATATTGGATCGGATTTCCTACATTTTTCAACCGATTTCAACAAAACTTCACTTTTTTTTTTTGGCAGGTAGTATTGTCTTGCACACTTTTTTCTTTATTTGTACATCCAGAATGCTTTAAAAATTCCATTTACAAGACAATTGTTTATAATAAAATTCTATTCAATCGGTAGACTCATAACGATTGAAAACAATATTTTTGTTTGAGTTTGGGTTTGACCAATTCGTAAAAAAAAAACTAATTAAGACATGCGCGTCCGTCAACCTTAAACAATAATCTTTGTCAATTTTATTTTTCAGTCTTTATGATGGTCGATACTTGATCTCTCTCTTACTGTTACATCCCCGGGCAACATATATATAATAAATAAATACACGGGCAATTTACTAAATTTAAGATACACTGATTATCTAACAAATATAACATATTTTGAATGTTCTGTAACTACAGTATATGGAATAAATGTAGAATATGTACAATGTATAAAAAATAAATATGCGAAATATTTAATAAATTCAGGTTACACTGAATATCTAATCAATCTAGAATATCTTGAACAATAAATACAAAATATAGTTACTTATAAGAAATCCCAAATCTATAGTATATGTAATATAAGAAAAATATAGTTAATGTCTATAAAGTATAGATCATATATCATATCAAATAACGGTGCAATATATCTAATAAGTACATAATAAATATGTAAATGCAAAATTATATGATATCTGATAAGTATAGATTAAACTGGGTTATGCCATGGTCGTCCTTCAGGCTTAAAGAAGAAATTGTCTTGCAATTAATCAGTAGATCGGGAGATGACTCCGTTAAACAAATCTCGACACCCAGTCTGGAGCCGCGGGAACAATGTGCTTTGGTGATTGTAACCTCTGCCTAATTTGCACGGTGGCACCGTTCTATTAAAATAGTGATTTTTTTTTAGGCAATATTTCCTTGGAATTTTCAGAGGCTTGGTGGATAACAGCACGTCAAAACGATCGGTCAGTATTACACTAGCCTAGAATTTGTGTTCGGAACTTGCATGTAGTGGTGGTTAGTTGTGATTGCAACTTTGTACTGTTTCTTTGGTCAGCCTTGAAATCAGCCGCGTTTGAATTCCTGTCGACTTACTTATCTTCCCTTACGCCCAAATAGCCTTAGCAAAGGTATGGATCCATCACTCTCCCAAGCTATGGATTAAATATCAGGAGCTATATCTAGAAAAAATCATTGTTATCCCAAAAAAAATTGTTAATGTGATATTCCTTCGTACAAATTCAATTCTACTCACAGTTTACCATACATTTTGGTTTTAATTAACCAACAAAATATTAATAAACCGTAAAGAGCAACATAAAACGCATAATTGATGCTGTGCTGTTTTAAGCGAAATCACGAAATTTGATCGCTCCTATTTAACACAATATTCGATTTTGTTATGGTCCGGTTACTTGTAACATGGTGATAGTCCAAGGTAGAACCAATAAAGAAGAACTCGAATACGTATATGTAATAACACAGATATATTACAAACAGGAATATATGCAGAGAAGTAGAAAAGTGTTAGTACGAACAATCAGGTTTAGTAGTAATTGTCTGAACGCGACACTGTTTCGGACTGCCTCTGACTCGACTGACTGACTCGCTCGTTCTGACTGACTGACTGACTCCTGACGGACTTCTGACGGACCTCACTCCAGACTGAACGGTATTTAGTCACCCCCCACTACGAGGGCATCATGTGGCACAAGGCCGGTTTAACGCGGGATCTCCGAGCCCGTGAGATCTCCGTGCCCGTGGGCTCGGCTAAAAATATGCCTTTTGAACCCGTATAAACGGGTTCAGGGTCGGTTTACCTCCCCGAAAGAGACTCCGCCCTTCGGCGTAGCCTCGTTCGGGTTCCTCCCCGCCCGAAGGCAGAGAGTTCAACCGATCAGCCGGTCAGCCGGTCGTCCGACTTCGGACTGAACTCCCTGCATACTGGTATTTCGTCAATTATTGTCGAACCAGTATGGATATGAGGCCCCGTGTCGACTTATCTGACACGTGGACCTTACATTCTTGTATGCAATATCTCAGACTCTCTCTTTCTCCTCCCTAGACCGTTGCTTATATATCTCTGATGACGCTTTCATCCCCGGCTGCATTGCAGATTCAACGGCATGATTAGGTGTGTCACTAATGGGCGGACAGTAGCTTAAATGTCAAACCAAGCCTGCATCTTGCGTATCTGAAAGACCCTGAACGTAAAGTCTAGTCAGATATAACCTGGGTCGAGGCACATATTTCCGTATGGAAAGTTATCTTGTTCAGGGGTCAGAACTGGCGACTAACAGAAGTTATCCCTTACGTGAGAGTAAACATATTAATGAGGGATACATTTCCAGATCTGTTTATTATTCAGTAAGACTTTGGAGCTCTCTCCTCTTGTGCCATGTGCCAGTCTAAGCTACTATTAAGGAAGAGTTGTTTTTAGCGTCTATATTGTTAAACATTGGCTGACAAATATTGTTTTTCTCTGGCCAGTAAATACGGAATGAGTTCAATCCTT
The DNA here is from genome assembly GCA_903632075.3 of Acanthosepion pharaonis. Classification (NCBI taxonomy): domain Eukaryota; kingdom Metazoa; phylum Mollusca; class Cephalopoda; order Sepiida; family Sepiidae; genus Acanthosepion; species Acanthosepion pharaonis. The sequence continues at coordinate 1,232,658 of CAHIKZ030001757.1, read as the reverse complement.
CTCCGATTTTCCCTGGAATAGTTCAAGCTTAGATCAGTACATATAAATTGTTTATTTCCTTCGAAGGCCTTATTTGACGTGCCTCTTATCATTCTCTCGCCGTACGAGCTGAAGTTTCACTTCTTTGAAGGATGAACAAGAATTATCCGTAGTTCTGCCTTATCTGTAGGCAACTAATATTCGTTATCTGTAGACCAACGCTATTCGATTGCCACCCCGAAGCCACTTAAGATAGGCGTGCACATATAGACGGAAGACAATAGAAAATAGTAGTTAATACCTGATGAAAGAAAGAGGAATGAATCAACGGGTACAGGAAAAAAAAAACAGCTCCTCATCCGTTCGAAAGCTAAACTAAGCCTAAATTCTGCACTGCCGATAACCTTGGGGTTAATAAATAAGAGTGACTAGCCAATGTGTAAGAAATACCGAACTATCATATAAGTGAAAATGCAAACGTCCGTCATTGAAAATTTATATTACCTGTTACCAAAAGCCGTTTAACTTCCGATCAACTCCCGGAAATCTTTTCAAATACAGAACAGATGTCCTGCTTTATAACTCAATTCAAATGAAATGATGAGGAGGAGACAAAGCTGATAATATACATATTCATAGATATTTTTTATGATTATTTATACATTTTCCACGGCTTATACACCATTTGCAGGTTATTTAAAGCCATTTTTTTAAAATCGCAGATGGATGACTGCGTAGAAATACTAGCTACTCCGAATTTGGATGTGCGGGTGATATAATCGATAATGGCACGAAATTGTTAATCAGTGAGCCGAGTTCTAATTCCAGTTATATTCACTAACGCGTAATTACCTTTGGAAAATATATAAATCCACCTCTCCTTCCCCAGTTATAGGTTAATTAGTAAGAATTTTATCACTAAATCGTAATTATCTCCAGAAAACTCTTGGAATGTGAAAAAAAATATTATCTACTTTTAAATAACATGGAAATGTTCAATAAACCGTAAAAACATACTTAAGATCTAAAATGATTATCTGATTTTAAATAACCTGCAAAGGTTGATAAACCGTAAAAAATCAATCTATCAAGTGTTACCCAAAGTTATGGGTCAGTTATTAAAACTTTTATCACTAAAACATCATTATAAAAAAACAAAAAAAAACAAAAACACTTACCATGTGAAAATATAATATTTTCTAGCTTTAAATAAGCTGCAAATGTTTGATAAATGTTTGATATATATATATATATATATATATATATATATATATATATATATATATATATATATATATATATATATATATATATATATGCTAGCATCAATACACATCTGGTCAATCAGAAAAAGCGTTCAATTAGGATGGAGCAAAAACAGCATCATGTTGAGATGCAACATAGACTATATTCTTCAATTTCTTTAAGGTACTTTTATTAAAAACATTTTGAATTTATGCAGTTGCTGATATAACAGAAGTATTCTGTATTTATTCAATCGAAGTTAGTCGACGACATCAGTGTGCTACCAGGGATGTAAAAGAGGATACATTTTGATGAAAATTGGTTGAAAGATCAACCAAAAATAATAAAGAGAGCAGTAAAAATCGCCATTTTTCGCTATTTACGCGACTTTTCACTATATGGGAGAATTCAATTATCAAATTAAATGACTGTTAAACAATCAATTTATTGTTGGCTACAACTGAGAGAAGTTTGTATTAGATTGCTTGAAAATTGAGTTAGTTTTTAGTTTAAAATTTGTGTTGAAATCGATTTGTGTTGAAATCGATTTTTCGTTTTTCGCTAAACGAATTGGCGTATAAATAAAAATGAGCTATCTTTGAGCTCGTCATGATGTAAGTAACCTACATACCATGTTTCAACGAATCTAAGGAAAAAAGTTGAATTTAGCGATTTTTGAACGGCTTTATCGATTATTTATTCTTTAAAAATTATCGATTTTTACGTTAATAACCAATCTCTTACATTGCACAATGTATGTTCTAATTTTGCTCCAAATCGGTTTGATAGATCTCGAGTGAAAAGGTATCACACAGACATACACACAGATATCCCCTGTTTTATATATAGAAAAACGTTACTGCGAAAAACAGATTTAACACATGTGTATTTAATAACTAACTTTCCCAAATTGTCATTAAAGTTGCTAGCCCACACATTATTTGTTTCGTTGTAATTTCCTTTTCAAAGACTAGTTGAAATTTAGAAAGTAATATAGAAACAAAGTTGTACGACTCGAATGTAGACGACTTAGAGTAAAGCATATATCATCATCACTCGGTTTTGATCACTGAAAATATTGCGAAAAGAGACAAAATATATTGTACAAACGATGAGGTCAGCTAGTTAGTCAGCTGGAGCTGGCCGCGTGCTCAGCTATTAGCTGTTATTGAACTCTCTGCCTTCGGGCTTAGAGGAACACGGACGAGGCTATGCCGAATGACAGAGTCTCCTCCGGGGATGTAGACAGACCTGACCCCCTTTATGCGGGGTCTACGGGAAAATTTTGGCCAAGCCTACACGCTCGGATTGCCCCACATTAAATCCGGCCTTGTGCCACATCCTACCTCGTGAGGAGGTCGGTAAATATTACTGGCTACCTGACGATCGGGTAGTTAGTCAGCTGGAGTTGGCCTCGTGCTCAGCTTTTAGCTATTATCGAACTCTCTGCCCTCGGGCAGAGAGGAACCCGGACGAGGCTATGTCAAAGGGCAGAGTCTCGTCTGAGGTGGTAGACAGACACGACCCCGTTTATGCGGTGTCTGCCGGAAATTATTGGCCAACCCTACGGACTCGGATTGACTCATTTTAAATTCGGCCTCGTGCCACATCCTACCTCGTTGGTAGGTCGGTAAATATTAATATTTCTTTTCAAAGTTTAGTTGAAATTTAGAAAGTAACGATCCAATTGTAGACAACTTAGAGTACAGCATATATCATCGTCACTCGGTTTTGATCCCTGAAAATATAAACATATTGCGAAAAGAGACAAAATATACTGTACAAGAGATAAGGTCAGGTAGTTAGGTAGCTGGAGCTGGTCACGTGCTCAGCTCTTGGATGTTGTCGAACTCTCTGCCTTCGGGCTGAGAAGAACCCGGACGAGGCTATGCCGAATGACAGTCTTCCCCAGGGATGTAGACAGACCTGATCCCGTTTATGCGGGGTCTACGGAGAATTTTTGGCCGAGCGTACCGAATCAGATTGCCTCATATTATATTCGGCTTTGTGCTACCGCGTGGGGAGGTCAGTAAATATTACTGTACAAGCGATAATGGATTCTGACTAGAGGACAATCGTATTTCCCTGCAGAAACATTGGGTTGAACATAGGTAAGTGTAATAATAAGAATAATCCATAGACTAATAACAATGCTGCCGATGAATTTACATACGGCTGAAGATTTGCAACAACTGGTGAAGCTACAGCTGCTACACGATAGAGCATGTATAAGGGTAGTGGTTTAATGTAAAGAGGGTAGTGGTTTAATATTATTGTAACCTAGAAAGGGTTACTGAATGAGGAATAACCAAAACGGACGTTGGAAATGAAATGGTAATCTTTATAAGATCAACAAAATACAATACTCGCCAGCGGCGTGAAGTAGGTAAACCACTTGCAAATGGTGGACTACTTAACATATTACCCCCCACACACACACTTAGAATAGTGTCCAACGTATTTATGAAGATTAAGACATACCCATTAGTGTTCATAGGAACGCTATATAGCACTATGATAGATAGATAGATAGATAGATAGATAGATAGATAGATAGATAGATAGATAGATAGATCATCGTATGTGTTGTAACCTAGGAACGGTTATTAAACGAGGAATAAGCAAAACGGAGGTTGGAAATGAGATCTTTATAACATCCACGAAATAAAATACTCAGCAACGGCGCGAAGTAGGTAAAGCACTGCTCGTGGTGGACTGCATAGACAGCATATTACCCCCACTTACAATAGTATCCAACGTATTTATGAGGAATAGGACATACCCATTAGTGTTCATAAGTACGGTATAAAACACTATTTCTTACTGTTTGTTCCATATCTATCTATCTATCTATCTCTCTCTCTCTCTCTCTATATATATATATATATATATATATATATATATATGTTGTAACGTAAGAAGGGTTCAAAACAGAGGTTGGAAATGACATGATGCAACAAAATACAATACTCGCCAGCAGCATGAAGTAGGTAAACCACTGCTAGTGGTGAACTACTTATACAGCATATTATCCCCGACTTACAATAGTGTCCAACGTATTTATGAGGATTGGGACATACCTATTAGTGTTCATAGTTACGGTATATAACAAATATATTAGAATAATACGTAATATTTACAGGGAACAAAACACCAGAATACTAATAAAAAAAAACATGGGTCGGGCTGTTGCAAAAGAAAATTAAGAACAGTATGCGTTTTACGACGGAATTATTTAACCTGTCTATCCTTGATATATTTCCAAATCATTTACACAGCCATGTGGGAGAGGATACATATCCACCCTATTGCAGGCACCCCGCCGATAATCTATCGTTACTTCCCTGTTTAGTACCAACAGCTAAATTTTTTACAAGCGAACCCCGTTTTACCAAATCCACAGGGTTGAATCAACATGATTCCCTATGTATTTCTTGGTAAGGTCATTCTACAGGAATCACTATCTTGTGGAACTAGTTTTCCCCGTAAATGATTTCGCGAACATAGCAATATTCACCTCTTCATGTATACTTAGTTCCCACACAGCCCAGTCAGTAACGCTCTATTTCGAACGATCTTGGAAACAGTATTCGGTAAATATTTAGTAAAAAGAAAAAGAAAAGAAAATATTAGCAGATCGTAAGGGAACTAGAAGTCCTACCAGGATTTATTATCGGAGGACATAACGTTAACAACACAACATACGCAGATGACACTGTATCGGTGATAGACTCATAAGGGAGGCTGAAAGATTCCTTCTTTATTTTATTTTCTCACTGAAACCAAGTAGTGTCTTTCCCCTCTTTCCATCTGATCAAAACGAAATAGACAATTATTTATGAGGTATTGTCAAGATATAACACTCAAACGAACTAGCGAAAAGACAATATTTGGTTTCATTGAGAAAAGCAAGCAAGGAAGGAAGGGAGGAAGAAAGGAAAGGAAGGAAGGAAGGAAGGAAGGAAGGAAGAGCAGAAGGAAGGGAGGAAAGAAGATAAGAAGGAAGGATGGATGGAAGGAAGGAAGGGAGGAAGGAAGGAAGGAAGGAAGGGAGAAAGATAGGAAGGAAGGAAGGAAGGAAGAGAGGGAGGAAGGAAGGGAAAAAGATAGGAAGGAAGGACTGTAGGAAGGACTGAAGGAAGGGTGGGAGGAAGAGAGGAAGGAAAAAAGGAAGGAAGGAAGGAAGGGAGGGAAAAAGATAGGAAGGAAGGACTGAAGGAAGGACTGAAGGAAGGGTGGGAGGAAGAGAGGAAGGAAAAAAGGAAGGAAGGAAGGAAGGCAGGAAGGAAGGGAGAGAGGCAGGAAGGGAGAGAGAAAGGAAAGAAGGAAAGGAGGAAGGAAGGGAGGAAAGACAGAAATGTTTAATGGCTATTTCACTGAAATGGAAAACGTTATGTTCGTTTGTAACCACTTCTTAAATAAAAACTACCAGCATTCGTATTTATGATTGTTATTGCAATATTTTATTAAAGTTGTTAAGCTCAAATATCTGGAGATACGACAGGCGAATTTATCCGGATATTTTACTGTCGTAGAACTCGCTATGTATTTATTCACTAATTAACTTAGTTAAGAATAAAGATTCTTCAGAACATTTATTACATGTAATTGCCATGACTTAACTAACATAATCCAATAGAGAAATAAATAAATTTTCACCAATAACACTGATTTATTTACTGCTGACTTTGATCCGTCTTAATGAAACACCCTTTATAACGATGTGATAGAAGCATTTCTACGGATATTTTACTGTCGTAGAACTCGCCATGGGCTTACTCAATCATTAACTGACGTATTAAGATTCATCAAATATTTAAAACAGGAAAAGCATGAAATTTTCTAGGGTTAAAACTAGTAACAAATAATTTTACATTTTTTTTTTTTAATTTGAGGTGTCGTCTATAAGTGAGTAACATTTTCCGTGCGATATATAACAACAAAACAAAGACTTATACAAGTGATTCCGTTTGTTAAATTTGAAATGGGAATTTGCTACCAAAACGATTTTCGACAAACTATTTTAAGGAACCGAGTATCTGAAATAATAAGTTTCTTAGAATTGTGCATGGTAATAATAAACAATGATTTATGTAAGCAATCGGAAAATAGGAATTTAAAAAAAAATAAATGATAAATATATAAAAGTTATTAACAATATATTCCTAGTTCCAGAGAGAAAAAAAAAGTTTTTGTGGTTGCTGTTTACTTTTGGGCCCGTAAAACGTTTATTGTTAGCATGACACATCAGTTTTATCTTCTCTTTCTAATTTTTTTGTCTTCTTTGTTTTTCGCGAGAACCACCCTCGAGGCATATGTATCATTTCGGTATTGTGTTCAATGCATGTATGTGCCAACACTTAGTTCCCACGTAATAAAGCAATTACCTTACAATCGAAATGATAATCTTTCGGAATGTTTCGTTTTTTTGTTTTTGGTGCGTTTAACCTTATGCAGTTTACTTTTTTCCAGATCCTGTAACAACCAAGCTTTAAATTACAAGAGGTGTTGGTGAAGATCTGGTCTTTTACTGTGAAAGTTTCCCAACACCCGCTACACTTTGACAGTTCTAAGCGTTATTTATTTGTGGAAACCTCTTGCAATATGCCATCGAAATTTGTTTATCTTGCCGTCGTATTAGCCAACTAAGTAAACGTATTGCGTCGGAACAAAAGACCGTAGCAAGTGAATTTCAAAGATACTCAGCGATTTGTACGTAGGTTTATTCGGTAACATATGTACCATTGTGTTCCACTACATTACGCAAGCAGTGGGAATTTAAAGCCCTGGTGATCACGGCGGGTGAGTTAGAACAAGCCGGACGAGCCGTGCCAATTTATGTAAGGTCTGTAGGTGTTACCCTGAGGTATGTCGTCACCTTTTCCATCAGGACACATGGCACAGTGGATAATGGCGTTAATTAGATCCAGTGACAGGACGCAAAGAGTGTGAGTTCAATACCCGGTTAAGGCAGTGGAGAACTTCCAGAGGGAAATTAATAAGAGATAACTGATAACTGACACCCATCAAAACATGGCACGTAGAACTAGAACAGACTACACCACTGAGTGTTCAGTTTGAAATTCCAACCACCTGAAGAAGGACGGAGCGTACAATGGCCGAAACGTTGTGATAAATATGGCGACAAATATTAGGACAATAGTCCGAATAATGTAAATAATGTAAATTCTGATTGATTGTTGCCTTTAGCTTTCCCAATTTAGAAAAAGTGCATGTGTTTAAGCAGCGTCCAGTTTTGCAGAGGGAGAGTTCTTAATAAACGACGCCATTACGAGCCCACCTTATTAAAGCGTTCCGGATATTAGGTGGAAACTGGCTTTGAAGTTGTTTACGGTGGCTCTATTTCGTTTTCCCCATTATATTCATTCGCACCACATTGCTGTAAACAATTACGTTTTCATCGTTTGTTCTCGTTTCCGCACCACCCCCCAATGGGACTACTAAAAATTGAGAGACGTTAAAATAAAAATATATGTATGACTCATAAAACCCTTGAGCGTGACTGGATAAAAAATTAGCTTTGCAAACTACAGTGCGTATTTTGTTTCTCAATCTTTGTGTTTGAGGCAAATTAGGTGATCATAAAAATTGACTGCCCAGGTATCAAATCAAATAAAGATGTCCCTAGAAACAATGAAAACAGAAGTAGTGTTTAATCTAATATATGACAATAGAGACCGCACAATCTTCCCAAGGCAAAGGCTAGGGAGGGGGGGTGTAGATGTGAAGTAAAAGTAACAATCACGAAGCATATTGAGGAGAAAATATATAACCATCGTGGAAGTCTTAAGTAAAATTGGAACGACAATGTAACTGATGTTTACAACAAGAGAGAGATAATTAAAATGTCTTGGAAAGATGATGAGGAAAGAAGGTTTGGGGAATTTAACATTGACAGGTCATTATTAGAGGGCCATATAGGACATAAATGAATGAAATTGTCCGTTTATATAAAGAGGCGGAGTTAAGCGGAGTTAACATTAGTACTTAGTCGTGTGCTAAGCTCTTAGTGCTTGTCGAACTCTCTGCCTTTGGGCAGAGAGCAACCCAGACGAGGCTTTGCCGAAGGGTAGAGTCTCGTCTGGGAAGGTTGACAAAACTGACCGCGCTATTACGCGATCTACGGGGAATTTTTTTGCACGGGCCTACGAGTTCGGAAAAACCCACGTTAAACAGACCTTGTGTCACATCCCGCTCCGTAGGGAGTTCGGGTAAATACCGAGTTAGCATTAGGTCTTAGCCGCGCGCTAAGATCTTATTGATTGTCGTACTCTCTTCCTTCGGGCCGACAGGAACCCAGATGAGGCTCTGCCAAATATCAGTCTCTCGTCTGGGAAAGTAGACAAAACCGACCTCGTTATTACACGGTCTATGGAGAATTTTTTTGCCCGGGCCTACGGGCTCGGAAAAAAACCCACCTTAAAACGGCCTAGTGCCAACTCCCACTCTATGGGAAGCTCGGGTAAATACGAGTTCTCATTAAGTCAATTGCTAAGTATACCTTAGTGTAGTAAACCTTCTATTTGCTTACTTACTTTATTTATTTCCCTCTGTTATCTCGAACACACGAGATAAAACATAAAGGCAATGGAAAACTGCGAAAAATGCCGAATAGCCTACTTGACGAGATTATTAGATAGAGAGACATTCAAAAGCTATAGCGATTCACAAATCTTTAGATGTCATACAACGCAGATGTGAGATATTTGGAGTATCATAGAGATGTCCCGTGTCGTGTGACCTGTATTATTTTAATTAGCATTTCATTTTGATGATCATCAACGCGCCTTGTCAGAGCATTGTCAGTGGTTCAGATCAAACACGTCCTGGGTATGACGATAAACTACGTAAAACAGAAATGCCTCTGATCAATAGGTTTTGAAATGCGTTGAAACACCTTTTAATTGCTGGTGTTCCCATGTTCAACCTGACCCGGGCTGGTAGCAACTGTTAGCGTCCCAACTATGGGCAAATAGTTAACCCCTAAACTGGGGTCAAAACACCATGAAAGTTTAAAAATAGGTTTTTAGGAAAAATTATTACATTTTTGAAGAAAAAATATTACCAGTAATACATTTTAAAGAGAAAAATATCACCAGCAATACATTTTTGTAATTAATTATTACCAGCAATACATTTTTGAAGATAAAAAATATTACCAGTAAAACATTTTTAAAGGGAAAAAAATATTACCAGCAATATATTTTTGAAGGAAAAAAATATTACCAGCAATATATTTTTGAAGGAAAAAAATATTACCAGCAATATATTTTTGAAGGAAAAAAATATTACCAGTAATATATTTTTGAAGGAAAAAAATATTACCAGGAATATATTTTTGAAGGAAAAAAATATTACCAGCAATATATTTTTGAAGGAAAAAAATATTACCAGCAATACATTTTTGAAGATAAAAAATATTACCAGTAAAACATTTTTAAAGGGAAAAAAATATTACCAGCAATATATTTTTGAAGGAAAAAAATATTACCAGTAATATATTTTTTAAGAAAATGCATTTTGGGGAAAATATTACTAGTAATAAAAATCTTGTTGACATTAAATAACCCATTGAGGCCGATATGCCGTAAAACAAGACAAAAAAACCAGATCAAAATTCCCCATTCTGAACCGAGTAAGCCACTTAGGAGAAGTACACTCGGTTATGGAACTATATCCATAAATATCACTTTGCTCTTTATACAGAGCTTTTTCATCGGGTGCTGAGTATGCATCTCATTTTTCATCGTTTCCAATTTCAAATCAATAATATTTACATTTCCCAATCCACACCTTTATCGTATCGAAAGGCATGTTGACAAGTTACATTTCGGAGTGTGTAAACATGTCATTAATTTTAAGCACGTGTGAAAGGAAATCACTTGTTCAAATGCCGACTTTTAAAAAACAACACGACGTTTGCTCCAAATCAGTAAACTCGATACAAGTCGCCCGTTAGAAAATTGAAAATCGGAGAGCCGATCTCCAATTGCAATCGGGTCTGTTGTAATCACTTACACGCAAATAAGCTTGGGTTAATTAGTAAAACTTGTATCAATAAAATGTTTATTAGCCTAGGAAAATTATTATAATATGAAGATATTTTTTCTGGTTTTAAAAAAGTCACAAAAATCTGATAAGTCATAAAATGAAGAAAATCAACATGCATTAGAAAAATGAATCCCGTAGAATATACATTAGTGAATTTGCTTCGAGCTTGGTTCTTTAAAATGACAACATGACTGTATGAGACTGAGTAAAAAAAAAAAAAAAAAATCTGCGTGACTTTTTACCGGTTTCTGGATAAGTGTATGCATTGTTATTTTACCTGTTATCGGAGTGGAAAAAGTTCTTGACGTGCTAAATGCAATATCTCACAGATGCCTTTTGTATAGTCTTGAATTCATCGTTCTCCAGATATCGCTTAAACAGAAAGGTAGATGCTGTTTTCTTGCTTCAGGTGGTAAATCAAATTTATATATTTGTAAATAATATGGCAGACTGTGTTCTATTATTTGTAGAGTAGAGAAATCGAGTAGGACAAATGCGAATTTAAGTCCAGTGGGTCATCCCATACGGTAGTGAATGCTGGACAATCTCATGACAAAAGGATGCTCAGAATAACATGGACTGAACATAGGAGTAATGATGACGCTTTCGAGAAAATAGAAACAAAAGGGACACATAATATGAGAAAAAGAGATTTGATTTCTAGGATGCATAACAAGAAAAGACGGCTTGAAAGATTTGAGATTTAGAAGATACATTGAATCTAAAAGGGACAGGTGAAAACACCACATGACCGACATAACTAGCCTGAGTAAATAGATGACAGGTTTAGAAGAGATATCAAAAAAGCAAAATTTACTAAAGGCTACAAAGTACTGGAAATTGAGGAGCCCTTAAGCGACATGACACAATTAAATGACGACGAAAAAGTTCTAATTTAAAGTGGTTCTACAGAAGGATGCTGAGAATTCCGTGCACTGAACATGTGTGTTTTAGAGGAAATGGATACAAAAATGCCACAATAAGAAAAAAGAAAAAAAAATGAAAAAGTGAATAAGAAAGAAAAAGAAGACAAGAGAGAAAGATAGTAAGAAAGAAAGAACGAAGGAAAGAAAAAAAAAAAAAAACTTACAAGCAAGTTGTAAATAAATAAAGAAAATACTAATACAGAAAATACTAAAAAAAAAACTAAGAAAGAAATGAAAAAGAAGTAAAGAAAGATTTATAAAGAAAAAAGTAAAGTAAGAAAAAGAAAGTGAATGGAAATAAGTGAAGAAGTCAAGGAAGGAACAAAAACTCGCGCGGAAAACGTACTGAAGACAGAAAGAAATTAAAAAAAAAGAAGGAAAGAAAGATTAAGAAAGAATGACGCAATAAGAAATAAAATTAAAAAAAATTAAAAAAAAGAAAGTGAAAACTGAGAAAGAAAGAAAGAAAGAAAGAAAGAAAGAAAACCTCATTCAAGTAGTGGAGAAAGAAAAAGAAGAAATTCATATAGAAGGAAAAAGAAAGGAAGAAAGATTAAGAAAGAATAGCACGATAAGAAATAAAAGAAAAAAGATAAGAAAAGGAAAGTGAAAACTGAGAAAGAAAGAAAGAAAGAAAGAAAGAAAGAAAGAAAGAAAGAAAGAAAGAAAGAAGATCTCATTCAAGTAGTGGAGAAAGAAAAATTAAAGAAAAAAAGAAATTCATATAGAACGAAAAAGAAAGGAAGAAAGAATGGCACAATAAGAAATAAAAGAAAAAAGATGAGAAAAAGAATGTGAATACTGAGAAAGAAAGAAAGAAAGAAAGAAATAAAGAAAGAAAGAAAGAAGACCTCATTCAAGTGGTGGAGAAAGAAAAATTAAAGAAAAAGAAGAAATTCGTATAGAACGAAAAAGAAAGGAAGAAAGAATGGCACAATAAGAAATAAAAGAAAAAAGATGAGAAAAAGAATGTGAATACTGAGAAAGAAAGAAAGTAAGAAACTCATCTAATTAGTGAAGAAAGAAAGAACGAAAAAAAGAAAGAAATAGAAGAAACTCACACAGAACGAAAAAGAAAGGAAGAAAGCTTAAGTGAACAAATATTCCACAAAAAGAAAGCAAATGAAATGTTGGATAAAAAAGAAAGAAAAATATATAAAAACGATAGAAAGGAAAGAAAGAAAGTAAAAATGATAACAGAAATAAAAATAAGAATGATGAACTCATATTAACAAAAAAAGGAAATTATTCTCTGAACAAAGAAGGAAAGAAACGAAAGAAAAAGAAAGATTTTAGGATAATTTTTCAGTCCATGCCACAAAGATTGCACTAATCGCGATTGCAAAAATGAAATGGTCCATCGTGCTAATCAATTCTTTCGAAAAACATCGAAAGCCAACGGCCTACAGATCGTTACGATGTCAAAAAAGATGGTTGCGCAAACCGAACTTCCGGTTGGTTATATTGCTAGTAATTAGGAAAGGGTCTGGATCAAAGAGCCAGCCAAATATAAAGGAAATAAAAGTATATATATATATATATATATATATATATATATATATATATATATATATATATATATATATATATATATATGTGTGTGTGTGTGCAGCGTCTTACAAAGTTAATTTACGCGATGCGGCGGTACGTTGATAAACGTCCGAAGCTGTATAGATAAATATGTCTGCTGATCAGTTCGTATAAAATGTACACTTCGACATCAATAATCCATTTCAATCCCGCAGGTTTTATTAAAAAAAAAAAGAAAAAGCCGTTTTATATGGGCTGATTGTTAGTAACTTTTTTGTGTGTGTGTGTTTATTTTCTTTATTAGAAGTAGAATTTCTAAGTCGTACTGGATGACAGTAATAGGCTATCCATGTTGTGGGTGCTTTTCAAATTCATTTCGCCCAGTAAGAAAAAACATTTTAGAAAAACTGAATAAATGACTAGATAAAAGAATAGATTAGAATTGGTTTATTAAAATATATGGATAGCTAAAATGAATTCTTGTGTGAATGATTGAACCGCTCCATAAGAGCTTTCTATTTTGCGGTGTTTCATTATTTTCTTTTAAAGTTAAAAACTTTTTTAATCACTTCTGTCGTGTTTTTTTTTTTTTTTTTTTGCTTTATTTTTCATTCTTCTAAATGATTTATTTCATCATAGTCATTTCCAAAGACTGATACCGAGATCTCATAAAAAGTATTATACTTAGAAATCTCTGGAAAAATAAAACTGTCTAATCAGAGCAAGATACAAAGACGAACTCTATTCTAACCAATCAATCTTCGATTAAGGTAAATTTGCTGAGAATCAATAATTGTCGAAAGATTCGCCTCCAGACACAATTCTGAAATCATATTCTTCTAAGACCTTTTGAAAATATGGATAAAAATTCAGTGAACTGATTTAGTTCCCATCATGTCTTACGAATCCATTCCCTTCGTATTCCATTGGTAAAAAAAAAAAAAGTTCTATACAGACGACTTCTTTCCCAGATCCACTACTTTATGGTAGAGACTCCCAAGTAGATGCTTTTCGAACACTACAATCTTAAGGACATATAGCCCAGTGGAGAAAGACGTTGGTTAGATCCTGTGAATAGACCCAAAGTGTTGTGAGTTCAATACAAGGCTACAGCAGCCGCGAAGCAAAAAAAAAAAAAAAAACTTGAAAAGTTAAAGGAAATAACTGAAACCTCAGTAAGAGACATGGCACGTGAAAGTCGAACAATCTATCCCGCTGGACGAAATAAAAGGTTCGGTTCGAAATTCCAATCCCCTGAAGACGGTGGGAGCGTACAACGGCCGAAACGTGGTGAAAATGGCTTTGAAGACGAGGATAAAAGTCTGAATCATGTAAATAATGTATACAATCTTAACCTATCCAAGTCTTGTGGCCAGCCGTTTTCTATTGTACGCATCCTCAGAATCTCCATTTTTTTCCCCTCAAAATGGGGGGGGGGTAAGTCAACACAAAACGGCAACAGCCTGTTTCATGCTGCAACACAATCTTCAGGCTAATTGTAATATGTCCATTTTGTTAGCACTAATACAGTTTATATCCTTCATAAATTTTATATATATATATATATATATATATATATATATATATAGAGAGAGAGAGAGAGAGAGAGGCTACGACAGAAATACTTCCAACATAGACCATCCCAAAATACTTTTCCTGTCTTACCATTATGTTGGAGGTATTTCTGGGAGGAATATGTGGGAAGTTTTTCTGACGCAAGATATATATTATCACCCACCGCATTATTGGCAACACTTACAAAAAAGTCTACCAAGTGACCAAAGAAATATAAAACCATACATACATACACACACACACACACACACATATATATATATAAACAGTACACACATATATATATATATAAACAGTACACACACATATATATATATATATATATATATATATATATATATATATATATATATATATATATATATATATATATGTGAGGTGTTAATGAAAACCTAAAAAACCCCTATAGGTGTGTGTGTGTGTGTGTGTGTGTGTGAGAGAGAGAGTTAAAAAACTGAATTAGTGATAATAAAACATATTAAAATTGCATATATAAAGGATGGGGAAATGTAGGTAAAATAAATAAATCACGTGAAAGAGGCGAATCACAACAATAAAAGAAATCACAACGAAATAACAAAAAGCTAACAAGTTTACAGTCCACGCTCTTCGGATCCAATCGAGGACAAACGTGTAATTGGGATCGCAACTTAAAAAAGACAATAAATAAGAACTTCCAGGGAAACAGTAGGGGTCGAACAATATATAGTATATATAATTATCCAGCAATTATATTAAATCCCAGCAGCAAATCTTTCCGCTTCCAGAGGGATGGCTGCTTAGACTTAATGTATAATGAATCTAATATTCTCAAAAATATAATCTGTTTTAGTACAACGGATTAATTATTTCATTATCCTTTCTCTTATAAAACAATATTAATATATCCGTTCTGTTATCACTAATATATATATATATATATATATATATATATATATATATATATATATACATATATATATATATATATATATGTATGTGTATATATATATATATATATATATATACATACACATATATATATATATGTATATGTGTGAATGTATATACATACACACACACACACATATATATATGTATATGTGTGTCTGTGTGTATATATATATATATATATATATATATACACATACACACACACACACACACATATATATATATATATATATATGTATATATATATATATATATAGGGAGAGAGAGAGAGGACATCTGAAGTTATTATGCAAATCATATAAACCTCAATAATAAATTTTAAAAGATTAACTTCGAGGTAAAACCAAAACTCGAGTTAAACTTTCTACATATTTATGTTATATATATATATATATATATATATATATATATATATATATATATATATATAATAAAAATCAGTCAGTTATGTGCCATGCGTGATAGACGCTTAGGCGATCATGTAGCCTTCGATACATGACTGACGAGGCAGATATTTTTTCCCCACTGTATGTTGCTATTTCTTTCTGTGGTAGACCAGTTGTCGTCCAAGGGTATAGAACCCGGTCTGTCCTGCTATTTACCTATAGCTGTGGGGAGGAGAAAAGGATACATACCTTTCCCAAGGGTATTAGCACGTCAGTGAATGTAATGGATTTGACTGGAATTCGAACACAGCTCCCCGATTCCTCAATCCAAACCGCTATCCATTATAGTATATTGTAAAAGGTGGCTGTCAACAGCCGCGTTTAAAAAGACACAATAAAAAAAAAGCGCTTAATTTATAATCCCAAAAATTTCGAGTTGTAAAGCAAGACGTAATCAGGTTTCGACGGTGGGGTATCCTCAGGCATGTAGAATGAAAGATTTTAGTTGATTCCACCACGATTAAATACGAACACCGGAAATTAGGGGAAACGGATGAGGGAAAAAGCGATAAAAAACACTTAGATGACACCTCTGATCTTTCATTTAGCAGTTCGTCCTTGTTTGGGTATGTGGGAATAGTTAATTTTCCCTCTTAGCATAGTTTACAATAGTTTCCTCGGACACTGCCCGGCTTCTTTTATTTTTAATAATTTTCCACTTCATGTGTGGAACTCTACAATTAACTCCCTTTAATCTACAAACATAATTTGACAATTTTTGCATTTCTATGGCTCTTGAGCCTAAAAGAGGTAGTATATTTGTAATGTCTCCTCTTAAATGGGCAACCAATGTATGTTTCATTAAAATTTTGCCGTCACTAACCTCCGCTGAGTAAACCACATCTTCTATCTGACACCTGTTTCACAAAGGACAATCTATGCAGTTGTAATTTTTTCTGCTTGTAATAATCTGATGCTGTGACTTTTTATAATGTTTAAAAAGTTACTTGTGCAACTGAAGCTGAGCTTTACTTTGCTTCTGTTAGACACCTTAGCTAGGATAGCGTTTCTTGGGAAATGCTTACCCAAAACATTAAAGATATTTTTTTTTCCGATTTTGGTCTTCAATTGCATGTTAAATGGGAAGTGGGGTTTAAACCAAATGACGTCTCTTCTCCTAGTTGTGTGCTTAGGATGGACGGGTGGCGAAAAGGACAAAACAGTATTATGGCCTTTCAAGTGATGTTGTTGAAATTGATTCAGCATCATCACTTCAGAAGACACCAACGAGGCTTAAGATCGACATAATAAAAACAAAAAATTAATAACATCCGAAGATTAGTGTTTATGTCATTCAACTTATCTAATTTGGAATGTTTACTGACTTTATCCAAGATACTGATCTCTATAAAGTAACAACGTGAGAGGCGCAAAATTAGCTATTTCAGTCCAGTTCTAGAGCAGCGGGGTGATGACCATCGCACTAAGCAATGTCACCCCTTGTGAACAGGGAAAGGTTCATTATAAGACGACTTAGGTCAAATAAATAATAAATTTAAACTCATTAATGAATAACATACTGTTAAAAGATATCTTTGGCAAACAATACATATATTTCCATCTTGAAGTTACCTGAATATATATTAAAGCTTGATGATATAAATGTAATGATTTTCGAAAGTACTTGCAGCACCTGAAGATGAAATCCATCTTAAAGTTATAAACATAAGGGTGGCGTTATTTAATGAATGATTAGTAAGTTAATGCTCTGTTAAATTTGTTAGCGAAGAGATTTCGCCATTAATTACATTAACATTACTTGTTAATTCTTTGTATGATTACCTCTTTATAATATATATATATATATATATATATATATATATATATATATAGATTGATAGATAGATAAAATAGAGAGGGAGAGGGAGCGGGGTGATGAGAATAAGAATCGTTTCTTCAAGACTGCTATGGGAAGGGATGCGAGTAGGGGAAGAAACGAGGAGATTGGACGAGTTTCATTCGAAATGTAAGGTTCGGGCGGACATTTCTAGTTGACAGTCAATCAGATATCGACTGATCGGACGTCTGAAAATCAATTACACGCACTTCGAATACTAACTTGAAAAGGGCAAGAAAAGACCGACCACAAGACATATTAAGGAAGAGGTGCGGAGAGTGTAGCGGCACGGAAGGTGAAAATGATAAATATAACAGAAAGGCACATACACTTACACATGCACATATACATATAAATTCATATATATATATATATATATATATATATATATATATATATATATATATATATATACACAGATATATATATATATATATGTATATATAAATATATTTGAATATATATGCACAGACACACACACACACACACACACACACACACACATATATATATATATATATATATATATATATATACGTATGAATGCCTACAGAGGCATAAATATAAATGCACATACGCACGTATCAAACAGATAAATGCACATACATAGGCATATATATATATATATATATATATATATATATATATATATATATAATAAATGCAGGGATGCACACAAAATATATATATATTAGTAAATCACATTATATATGTTTGTTTATACGTATTTATATTCATATGTTTTTGTATATTTATTTAAATGAATATATATATATGTGTGTATGTATATGTATATATTTATTTATATATACGTATATAGATATTAATGTATTTGTATGTGTGTATATATACATATAAATAAATATACAAAAACCTATAAACCAAAATACATATAGATAAAAATATATATTGCGATTTACTAAGCATAGATATAGCACAATCCCCCCACACATGTATATACGCATATAAATACATCTAGACAAACATATATATTGCGATTTACAAATATAGCCACCCCTACAACTATATATATATATATATATATATATATATAAATTAGGCAGCATATAATTTACATACAAAAAACACATGCCTGATGATGAATAGAGGACTATTCCTAAGTACTAGCATTTTAACATCAAATAAACTGAAAACTACAGACATCAAGTTTATCGACGAGGATCACTTCACACTATGGATTAACAGTATTTTAATGCATATATTATGTTTCTAGCGATGGATGTCACCAATAATCGCATTAATACTTCTGATTGATTCTATGTGTGATTATTTCTTTATATATATATATATATATATATATATATATATATATATATATATATATATATATATATATGAGCTTGAGAGATTGGTTCGTTTCTCACCACCGTTTAATTGTCAGGAAGTAGATTTCCTCATGTTATGGATCTGGAGCGGAACGATCCAAGAGTGAAGCACCTTTAAAAAACTATAACACGGGTTGACCCAAGCCTTGTGAGTGAAGTGAAATTGGGTAGACGTAAAATTTGGGTAGACGGAGGACCGTCGATATCTTTGCTAGCACGAAATCACAAGCCATCGTGACCGAGGGTTTTAGTGTGCTGACCTTGTACGCAGATAAATACATATACACATACAAGAGTCGGCTGAAAAGTCAGCAGGTTAACTAATATTCTCTAATGAATGTGACCAAAAAACAGTCTATTTTCAATATTGACACCCTTGTCAGTTTACCTGGAAATAAACCATGACGTTATTAAAACGAGTTGAAAATAATGAATGAAATATTCCACAAGTCTAGCTTCACTCTTTCATGGTCAGACTATAAAATATTTAGCACACACACACATATACACACATATATATATATATATTTCAGTTTAGGAGGCACGGTGGAGCAGTGGATAGCGGCTTGGATTGAGGAATCGCAGAGCCGAGTTCGAATTCCAGTCGAATCCATTGCATTCACTTACGTGCTAATGCCCTTGGGAAAGGTATGTATCCTCTTCATCTCCCTCCAGCTATGGGTAAAATAGCAGGACAGACTGGGTTCTAAAGCCTTGGATGGCAACTGGTCTAGGAGAAGGACAACTCTGAATTCAAAACCTGCGGAGGGTCGTTTGGGAACCTTGTG
The DNA here is from genome assembly GCA_903632075.3 of Acanthosepion pharaonis. Lineage (NCBI taxonomy): Eukaryota > Metazoa > Mollusca > Cephalopoda > Sepiida > Sepiidae > Acanthosepion > Acanthosepion pharaonis. Next base: position 1,212,981 of record CAHIKZ030001757.1, on the reverse strand, counting down.
ACATGCATTCGGTGAACCAGGTTTCTGTATTCGTCCCTCCAAAAAGTGTGGCTGATCCTGCACGAGGCCTTCACCACTATAAACAAATCTTATGTGCCGGTGTTGGGATGTCGGTTTCCTGGGGACTTATCGGCCTGACCCTCATACGTCGAACGCGACGGGAGAGTCGATTATATATATATATATATATATATATGATAACATAGTTTTAATGTATTATATTGCTCAATATAAGGGACAGAACGTAGATATAAAGCGGACTTGAAATTGATACTCACAGGTTACAGTCTGTTTCATGCTAAAACCAATATTTCAGGGCTGAAATCATGAAATTCCAATGTCCACTTTTATAGGTCTTAAGAGTTTTAATTGTCTCAAGGCGTTTATTTGGCTGTCTTCTAGCAATCTTATGACACGGAACTGACGCGTAATCGGCAGAGGCCAGAATATATATATATATACATATATATATATATATATATATATATATATATACTCACCAACTAAACTGAGCTGAAGGGAGTAATGGTCACATTCGGTAGAAAAAAGAAAAAAAATGAAAGAACACAATTATGCCAAATAAATACACTTAGAAGAAAAGAAAAGTAAAGGAAATGGAAAAGCCCAGAAATAGTTCACTGGAGAGACAAAAAGGAGGTTAATACCACACGGAACAATGCGAGTATGGTCAAGAAGCTTAAGACTTTCAAGCAAAAATATGCTCAAAAGAGCCGTATGAGCTAGAATCAGGCATACCAGAGTTTTCTAATATTAAATAAATACCTCTTAAAATGAGTCTGGTGCGGATTTACATCGGAACGAAATATTATTCCATTTACTAATATATATATATATATATATATATATATATATATATATATAATCGACTCACCCGTTGAGATTCGACGTATGAGGGTCAAGCAGATCAATTTCCAGGAAACCGACAGCCCGACACCGGCACATGAGATTTGATTATAGTGGTGAAGCCACACTTTATATATATATATATATATATATATATATATATATATATATATGTGTGTGTGTGTGTGTGTGTGTGTGTGTGTGTGTGCAAATATATAGAAAATAGGAAGGAACTGGTTAGGTAAATAATCCAAAGTTCCTTAGTATTTTAGTTATTATTTTTTAAAAATTGTGCTCGATACAAAAGTAGAGCATAAATATAATTATTTATTAAAAAATATGATTCCAACTCGGGAGATAAGAGGTCTCATGTTTCAAAACAAGAGCCGAAAACTTCAATATAATTATTTGAATTAAATTGAGTTAAAATAAGCTCTGTTCGCTTGAAGATGGAACAGAGCTTACTTTAACTCAATTTAATTCAAATAATTATATTGAAGTTTTTGGATCTTGTTTTGAAACATGAGACCTTTATGTCGCGAGTTGGAATCATATTTTTAAATAAATATATATATATATATATATATATATATATATATATATATATATATATATATATATATGAGTGTGGGTGTGCTAGAATTACGAAAAATATATAATCAATATACTATACCAAAATGAGAGAAAAACTTTTAAAATTCTTCAGTCACAATCACAGTCACACATATATATTTATATGGTAAAATATAGTTTTAAGATATGCAATATTTATGGGTTAAAGGGCTCAGTATCAGGAATAGAGCGGAGGTGAGTATAAAATCTACATTGACGCCAACACACAAAAATATATATATATATATATATATATATATATATATATATATATATATATATAAATATAAATTATATAATTAGTGTATACAGAATAAATTCAATGAGATTCTACAACATCACTTGATAAGACACCGGAGGTGTTGAAACAAAATAGCTATTTATGTTATAATTTTTTCATATAAATAATTATATACACACACACACACACACACACACACACACACACACACACACACACACACACACACATATATATATATATATATATATATATATATATATATATATATATATATATATATTCTTCATTCTCAGATTTCCCATTCTTTAACGTTCACTTTCTGTAACCCCAGCGTACCAGTGGAATTACCGCCTTTGCTTGGGTGTGAAATGAAAAAAATACACACACACACAGACACACATACACACACAGATACACACACAGTCACACACACACACATATACATATATATATAGTCTTAAGGTGTGTTATATTTATGAGATAAATTGCTCAATTTCAGAGATAGAGCATGTGTAAATATAAAAGTGAACATAGCACACGTGGCCTGACGATTGCATATAGCATGAAACAAACTGTCGCCTCTAAATGTTGACTTCTATGTTCAATTTTATATTTATATTTTTATATATATATATATGTGTGTGTATGTGTGTATGTGAATTATATGAATTCAAATTTTGTATATAATTTCATTGATCACACACACACGTACACATTTGTGTGTGTGTGTGTGTGTGTGTGTGTGTTTGTTTGTTTGTTTGTGAGTGTGTCTGTATTATATGCAATAAACTTTTAGTTATAACACGATTGATGATCTGATGCGTAAGTTGTGACCCATAAGATAAAGCATTTAACTTGATGACGAATTTTTAAATTCCATGCACGGATCCATATTTTTCTAAAACTCTCTTCTATATATAATCCATAAGGGATTTCGTATAAAATTTGAGAAACCCAAAGATAACATTTCCTCATGTTTTGGACGGGTCTCCCAGAAGTACACACACACACACACACACACACACACACACACACACACATATATATATATATATATATATATATATATATATATATATATATATATATATATAAAAAACAATATAAGCATTTTTTATTGTTTTGACACGTTCCATCCGTTAGAAATTTGGATATAGCTCTCATATATCTGTCAAGGGACGATGTGAATAAAGACAAAATGCAAAAATCTTACCTGACTCGTTCCGTTCTTAGATGGATATTATCAAGCAAATGTGAGGATTTTATTTTGCAACAGTTATTCTTAAACAAAAGTAACACTGTTGTATTTTGATAAACTAGCTACATATTTTTTTTAATTTTGCTTATAAATACTTCTTTCAAAACATTCTCAAATTTGTTTTGATAAAGTCCGTCAGAAGACGAAACGTGTCGGCTAAGATAAGTTTTCCTTTTGTCGTTATTCGCACTTCTCGCCTGTGGAATTCCCTCGCCTTTTCTCGTTTCCCTGACACCTATTATCTACAACTATTCAAATGTTATGTCAATCGACGTCTCCAGATGCCTTGATCTATCGCCTATCATTCTTTTCATCCTTTCCTCTGTTTGCTCTCAATCCAACTGTCTGTAACCCCTTGTATATATATATACAGGGTGAAAAAAATAACGGAAACATTTTAACTATCCAATAAAACCAAGAGTGATGGAAGAAAAATATTTTATTCATAGTAATTGAAACCTTAAAAGATGCCATTTAAAAAACAATGATGGAGTCTTCCTTTTTAAAAAATTACGTCCTGTAGATGGCGTCCTCCTATACGAATGCATTCTTAAAATCTGTTGTTAAGATTCCTCATTGACTGCTGCAACATCTCAGCTGGGATACTGTGAATTTCATCTTGAATTCTAAATGGCGAAATGTTTACTTGCTCAAGGTCACTGTCTCGCAGTGTTGCCACTTGCTCATTTCTGGCAATACGCACATCAAAAATTCCCGTTTTTTGGGGTCAGTCTGTATATATATATATATATATATATATATATATATATATATACAGTGCGGTGCATATTTATAATTATTCGCTCAATCAGAGAAATACAAAGAATCCAAGATCATTTCCTTGTCTCTTTGTCACTGCTCGTAATGTGTGCAAGCGTGTCCTCAAAGAAGGGAGGTCACTGTTTGCGGATAGAATGAAACCACGTATAATCTCGCACAAGTTTGGTTGTAGCGATTACTGGCACCTCTGCAAGAGTGCACTGAACAATAGGAAATCCTCAGTCCCTTCTCTCTTCAATCAAGTACTGCCATCTAACACACACACATATACACACACGCAAACCTACACACAGAAGTACACCTATTTTTAAAACTTATTCCCTGTTCCCTTGGTGTTTCTTGAATTAACTTTCTGCTCATAGTAATTATTTGAAACTTTCAGATTATTAATACTATATGATAATATACAACATTTTAAAAAAATTAGCGCATTTGCTAAAATTTAAAAATAAAATTAATTAGTTATTTTAAAAGTATTCAAAAACTCGAAAAAAGTGCCGTGTTTAAGATCCTATTTGTATTTGTAAATACATATTCTTAAAATCAGTTCCGTTGTCCATTTACTCAAGATTGTTATGTAGGTTATGTATTATTTTCCTCTGCCCATCTTGCCTCCAATCTATCCTGTGAGTATTAAATTTTCCAAGCCATCTTTCCACAGTTTGTGCCCTAGAAATTTCATCTAACTCTTCATCATGTTAAATATATGTGGCCTTTTTGTTTCCATTTCTCTAACATTTTCGGTCTTTTGTATTCTCAGAATTCTTCCTTAGAACCACATTTCTTTTGTTTCAAGTCTTTTCTTCATGCATGAGGAAAATGTTGAGCATTCACTGCCATATAGGAGGAATTATATTACATAACAATTTAGCATTCTTTTCGTTGTTTCTAACGAAGTGTTTCTATTTCTTAATACTTTGCTTAGCTTCTGGAAGGCATTTTTCGCTATTCCAGAGTGCTTTAGTATTTCAGTGTCGCACTTTCCGAGGTCTGTTAAATACTTCCCAGATATTTAAATTGTTGTACTGGTTTGATTTTGGTATATCTAATTTGTAATATTCCTGTTAGACTGCTACTCTAGAGTCATTTACTAAGCGTAACTAACTGTGTCATAAAGTCGAAAGTATGCAGCACCCAGTGAGGATTCAGTTCACTACTCCGTCATAACTGATCTAGGAAGACAATATTACGAAAGGTTTATTACATTTATAACGGTATTACAACATTTTAAGGTGGACTGTTTCAACTAGACATAGCTACGAGCCGACGACCCAGTGCTGATACACCACAACATGAGCAGACATGAATGTACGTGATAGATCCATGGAAGATTGAAGTTTAAATACAGTAAATTCGACCTTGCTAACCGAAGGATCCTCTGTGGCCAAATCGGTAAAGACACGTCAAGCTAAATGACGGTTCCGTATAGGATACAGGTTCAAATCCTGTCGGAGGACGAATATTTTCTGTGAAAATTTACTCGGACATTCAGGCCGGAAAATGTTGTTTAATACTGTTTATTATAAACAGGGCATTTACTTAAATATTTGTATCTCTAAAAAGAACCTTAAACATAAAAATGTATTAAAATATATATCTATATATACACATAAATATATGTTTTGTGTGTGTGTATTTTTCATTTCACGCCCAGGCAAAGGCGGTAATTCCACTAGTACACTGGGAATTACAGGAAGTGAACGTTAAAAAAATGAGAAAACTGAAACTGAAGAAGATAGAGGAAAGAACAAAAAATGAACGGGATTTACGAAGAGAGAAGATGCCGAATGACGTTGCATTTAATTTTTTGAAGATTTTAGCTATCAGGAAAGCAGCTAAACGGAAGTGAGCTCCACAGGCTGGAAGTGCGAGAAAAGAAACTGTCGGAATCGAAGTGGCGGTTGTATTAAGCTATTTAAGCAGTAAATTTATGGGGCTTAGATGCCAATTTAGTAGCATGCTAAAATTCATGTAGTCTGAACAACAGGAGGAGAAAAAAAACACTCATCAGATCAATTGCCATAAAAAACATCTGTAGAAAAGACAGACGGAAGCCACGTCACGTCGGTGCGAAAATGGCTAAATTCGAGATGCCTGGTCAATATCGATTATATTACAAAACTTTATTTGGAATTTGCTAAAAAATCTCGAGGTTTGCAACAGGATCACCAGACAAGATCTGGCCATATTAACCAATGCACTGAGGAATGGTAGATTTATAAATGTGCAAGATGGATCCAGAGGAGACAAATATTCTGGCATGACACAGCGAAATAACTTTCCTTGCTGTGGAGGAAGCAATTAATTCGATATATTCACTCTAACATATGTCAGTGTTAAACGTGAGCTTAAGTAAGCGTAGCGTGTTGCTCTAAAGAGTTTAACATCAGCCATTCTACGACAGGCAGAAATTTTTCTCGATGGCGATTAAAAGAAAACAGTTATCGTTTCGGAGAGTTAAAATTTACAAGCCATTTCTTACCCCAGTTAACCTCTAATTGGTGGTCCTTTTCAAGAAAAACCACCAGGCTTCCTTTGTCAGATCTGTCGGATTTGCAGCTGGGATATCAGTAAATAGTAGTGTAATCTGTATAAATACCTAGTTGGGAATTGGTGGCATTATTGCTGCGGATCAGAAACACCGTAGATCCCAGGATAGAGCCTTGGGGATCACAGCGATCACATGAAAGTATCTGGAAGCAAACCTGTTCTACACGACATTCATTACTCGATTTGATAGGAACGATTTGATTAAGCCAAATATTTGTCAGCATATCCCTGGAGATTGCGTAGAAGGCCAGCCTGTTGAACCCTGTTGAACGCCTTTGAGATATCTAGAGCCATTCTTATCTAGATCTTGATAAGCAAATTCAGTAATGGTCATTAACACATAGGCGGTAGAACCTGGGGAAACGGAAGTCATATTGTTTTTCCGAAAGGAGGTCGGGCAAAGTTAAGACACATTGATAAGAGACTCAAATACTTTGCCGAAAAGAGGTAAGGGACTAATTTGTTTAGTCAGAGGGTTGTCCAGAGTTCTTAAAAAACAGGAACTACAGCGGAAGACTTCCAACAATCTGGAAAGCAGCTAGGCAGTTTGGACAAAATTGGAGGCCACCTTAACAGTAGGAATCTCAATATTTTTTTCTTTGCGTTAACGACGATTAAGTTCTTCATTTTCCTTTTCCTCTTTAAACGGCATTGCTCCGAGGCCGCTTGAGGTATTGTCATGTCAAAAGTATTGTAAATGACATACATTATATATATATATATATATATATATATATATATATATATAATATATATATATAATGATATATATGATTTCAGAATCCTGAACAGGGCTGCATAAAATATATCACGACACATCACGTTTGTTGTCATAATAACATTTCTACACCAAAAAAACTTTTGAATTAGAGAACAGAAATCATGACCAGTTGTATACATAGCAAACTGTTCTTTTTGAGTTCATTTGAAATCGGATAAAACGAACGCAGGCATATTTAATTTAATCCCCCACGGATACATTTCCAATACATTTGTTTTTTACCCCTCCTCCACACCTTCTACCACACATCGTGTCGTGCGTTTATTCATCTATATATATATATATATATATATATATATATATATATATATATATATTAATATTTTTTTAATATAGCGTTGGGAAATCAATTGACCGAAGTCACCTAAAAATACCGAAAGGTTGAAACCAAGGTAGCGGAATCGACTGATGTCCTAATTTTTTCATATATATATATATATATATATATATATATATATATATATATATATATATATATGTAAAATAGCAATTAAGATTTTAAATTGAAAAAAAATAATTGACGAGGATGTTCAATCCAGTCAATAAAGATCTTGTTAAATTATTATTTCAATTTACGAGGTGATAATGATACTTTAAGAGGGGTTAATGACAATGTAATCTTAATTCTTATTGAAATATGTTGCTCTGTTTTATTAAAATATTGATATTTGATTAAATATTGATATGTGTGAATCGGTTTTGATATTTAATATTTTTATTGTATTAATTCAGTTTTATATACCAACGGTTTATTATCTGTATACACACACACACATATATATATATATATATATGTGTGTGTGTGTGTGTGTGTGTGTGTGTGTGTGTGTGTGTGTGTGATAATAAGTATATTTATTACACACACACACACACACATATATATATATATATATATATATATATATATATATATATATAGATAGATAGATAGATAGATAGATAGATAGATGTGTGTGTGTTTGTGTGTGTCTGTGTGTGTTTGTGTGTGTCTGTGTGTGAGTTAATAAATATACTTATTATCACACACCGGTAGCACAACTCGGATTTTCATGCGCAACACAGTATTCAGGTGCTGAGTGTAGACTGCCTGTTACGTAATTTATTTTAATAAAAATATCTGCTTAACTTAATTTTGCCACAGTCCATATAATACGGGATTACAATTTTTTTGCATTTAAAATAGACGGGACATTTATTCTATATACAAATAATAATAATAATAATTTTTAAAGTTGTGAATATTAAATTTATATTATGCATAAAGGGAGATTACTGTATTATTTGGCCATTTTTATAAAAATTTAGTTAAACCCTGAAAAAGAGAATGCTTATAATTTACATTCTAAATTAATCTGGAACAACGTATTTCAACAATTATTTACTTTCCTACATGTAAACGTCAATTCATTTCACTTGTTTAATAAGCTAGGGTTATTTAATTGTTTTTTTTACGTAACAAATTTTTCAATAAAGCATAAATCATATCTACCGCCTTTCCCATTAAAAGATTTGGATTTTGCTTCAATGTCAAATGTAAATATGGGGTGTATTAGCATCATTCTTTAATTGCCAGAAATGTTTGGAGAAAGCAATCCAGTTCATGTATTTTACATTGTTTAAAGTCAGTCGATAATGATAGGGGAACTAAATAAAATTTGACATCGTTAACGGAATGTATGCTAACTCGGTATGGAATGTTACCTCCTCCCCCATCCTCCTCCTCCTCCTTCTTCTTCCTTCTTCTTCTTCTTCTTCTTCTTCTTCTTCTTCTTCTTCTTTCGTATTTTCTTTTTTTCTTCATCTTTTTTTTCTCATTTTTTTCTTTGTATTTTCCTAAGCTTAAGTTATCCTTCTAATTTGACATCGTTATCGGAATGTATACTAACTCGGTATATAATATTATCTTCTTCTTCTTCTTCTTCTTCTTCTTCCTCTTCTTCTTCTTCTTCTTCTTTTTCTTCTTCAGTCATATTTTCTCTTTTTCATCTTCCTTCTCATCTCATTTTTCCTTCTTTTTACCTACGTCTTCCATTCTCATCTTCTCATATAGCCTTCTATTTTTCCTTTTCCCTTAGGCTTCTTCTTCTTCTTCAACTTCTTCTTCTTCTTCTTTTTCTTCTACCTATGTGTTCTTTTTTTTCTACATCTTTCTTTTCTCATTCTTTTTCTTCTTTTTTTCCTAGGCCTAAGTTATCCTTCTAATTTGACATCGTTATCGGAATGAATGTTTACTCGGTATACAATATTATCGTCTTCTTCTTCTTCTTCTTCTTCTTCTTCTTCTTCTTCTTCTTCTTCTTCTTCTTCATCTTTTGTCGTAATTTGTTTATCTTTCTTTTCTCATTCTTTTTCTGCATTATTTTTCCTAGAACTAAGTTATCCTCCTAATTTGACATCGTTACCGGAATGTGTTACTGACTCGATATGCAATACTATCGTCCTTCTTCTTCTTCTTCTTCTTATTATTATTATTATTATTTTTCTGTCATATTTTCTTTTTTCATCTTTCTTCTCTTCTCATTCTTTTTCTTCTTTTTACCTAGGACTTTCATTCACATCTCAGTTATCTTTCTATTTGTCTTCTTCTTCTTCTTCTTCTTCTTCTTCTTCTTCTTCTTCTTCTTTTCTTCATTTTTGTCTTTTTTTCTTCATTTCTTTTTAATTATTTTTTTCCATTTATTTTTTTCCTTCCGAATATTTTTTTAAAATTGTTTTGTTCCATCCTTGCCTCATTCCGAACTTTCCATTATTGCCAACTTTCTTTTCTACTCGCTACCCAAACGAGCTGTTTTTTTTTTTCCTTTCAGATCATCATAAAAGTCACTATACCAGGAAATGACCACCGCCAATCGGTTTAAATTCACGTGTGGGCCATTAGCTATCCTTTGTTTTAATCCCACTCCGACACAAAACCTAATTTGTTATGCACCTAGAAGAGTTCAGAATTTCTACCGGTGTCATTACGCTTGGAAAAAGCATTTTTGATATGTTTATAGGAGCAATGCAACGCCCAAATTTGTATCTTGTCCCGAAAATGACCCTGTAAAAATATTTTCCCTCACATATATTCTCTTTATATACCGTGTTCCTCCACGAACGTTTAGGGCTCTCCACATCTTCCTAACCTTTCCAGCTCTAAACAATGTTTATACATTTTCTACTCCTTCCATCCCATACGTTTTAATATATTTATACTGTTCTTTTTATATGTATTGTCCCTTCAGTACAGAAGCGACTGGGGCTCTCTATCTGAATATCTTTTAGTATCTTTTATCCAACATCTACCGGCCTGAATATTCTAGAAAACTTATCAGAAAGATATGTGTCTTCTGGGAGGATTCGAACCTGCATATCATGCTGTTAACCGTCACTCGATCTGACGTGCTTAACGGCACGGCCACATAGGACATACGGCCAAACAAAGCTCGAATAGTGCGGTTTGAACACACACTTCTCTGCCAATTCTCGAAACATCTGCGCTGTATAGTCTCCTAACGAAAACAAAGATAATTCATATTTAGGAAATAGCGGTTAAGAACATTCAGACCAAATGACATTTCCCCAAAGGATAGGGGATGCAAGTTCGAATCCTGCCGGAAGACGCATATTTTTCTGACAAGAGTTCTCGAATATTTAGGCCGGTAGATGCAGTTGGATGAAAAAAATACAGTTTAATTGAAAAAAAAATAGAGTTTCTACTCGAATATGAATATCCATAAAAAAAGTTGATCTCTATATATATATATATATAAAGAACAGTAAGATATATAATCCGGTGTTCTTATAGATATTTTTATTTTTACAAAATAGTGCACAATGTAAATTTAAAGAGCATTAATATTATAAATTAATTGATTTAAAATATGTTTTTTTCAGCTACACAGTTCTAACCATGTTTCAAAAATGGAAGCTAAAAACCACGAATTTAATTTTGCAATTAAATTAAAGACATTAGTTCCATTTCATCCTCAAGCGAATTTAAAAGTTACTCCAAAATTTGCTTAAGGATGAAATGGAACTAATGTCTTTAATTTAATTGCAAAATTAAATTCGTGGCTTTTAGCTTCCATTTTTTGAAACATGGTTAGAACTGCGTAGCGAAAAAAAACATATTTTAAATAAATTAATATATATATATATATATATATATATAACATTAATAAAAATATAATATTTGTCACTTAGCTAATTGATGTATTATGTTTCTCTTTTAGCCCTTTGGGACCCGGTATTAGATTCAACATGCTTTAAAACACTCGTCCACGAAATGCGGGTGATATTCACGTGAAATTGAATAGTGAGCAGATTTGTATATTTTGTGAATCGGAGGAGAATTTACATTTAAAGGTACTATTCAAATCTGCTTGATCATCGACGTATACTTACTATCTAATGACTGTTCGTAATAGAACGACAGAGAACGAAATCAAGTACGCCACAGGTTGAATCTTTACGAAATATTCATTCTATGAACTAAAGATAAGAAAGCAATGTACAGCTGTTAAAAATTCACGCCCTTTGTTAACAACAGAGTCGAAGTCCACGGGTTTACATATCTCGAACAAAGAAAAGTCATTTTGGATGGCAAGAGAAGAAAGTTTTTCTGTTAATGTTTGTAACCCTAAATGAAGGCGAAATAAACGATTGTTTTTTTCTTTCTTTTAGAAAACATTGACTTTTAAATTTACTAGTCGTCTGTTTCTGTTGTTTATATATATATATATATATATATATATATATATATATATATATATATATATAAAAAGTAAACCTAAAGAGCCAGACGAACCTTGGTAAGCTTGTCTGGTTCTTTAGGTTTACTTTTTTGCTCTATTTGGTCTATTTAGCGTATTGAGCACTTTGTTTAGTTACTTACTCATATCGGAGTTTTCTTTGTAATCTGAACGTAGATTCTAGAAGATTATTTTCGCCGGGAATATATGTTTTAGTTCTTTCTTCTTTTATTTTTTTTCTTTTCCTCTTGGAATTGGTTTGTTGATTTAAAAGCTAAATCACCTAAGGTTTTGCCGGACGAGTACAAATGCTTATATTGATAAGATTATTAGTGTTTATATATATATATATATATATATATATATATATATATATATATACACCGGATGTAATAGCAACATTTTTAAAATCGTGTAACTGCATCATTGTACATCGCACAAAATGTTTAATATCTAAAATCACCTAAATTAATCGAGTTTTTTCCCATGTTTTCAGATAAGACGTTTAGCCATCTTGACACCATTTTTTCCTAAGAATCATTGAAAATCCATTTGAATTATTCAACTAGAAAGAAAACAGGTTAAAATCGACTTGTGTCAGTCTCACTGTCATCCTAACTAAGAAATGGTGAGAGGAAAAAAAACATTCAGACCTCCAGCAATGGTACCAATATTCATATGCTGGCTTCCTTCTTTAAGAACCATGAAGAGAATGGTGAATAAGTTTTAATCAAAGGGGATGTTGAACAGTAGAGAGGAAAACTGGATTACGAGGTAACAACAGCAAGAGGGATAATTAATACAGCTTACAGCTAAAGGGATCAATTAGAAAAGATCCAACTCAGGAGTTTCTGTTATGACAGTCCAAAGACCAGTGAAAAAAGACTTGAAAATGAAATCGTACGTGAAACATGAGGAAACTTGTTACTCCAGGATAGAAACTTAGAAATTTAGAGAGGGTGAAGAAAGTTTTGAGTATGTTAGAAAATGATCCTGGAAAAAAAAAATATATATATATATATATATATATATATATGAAATTTATTTCAATAACTCTTGAGCTCCCTGATCCTTAGCTATGATTAATTAATGATGAACATGTCATTTCGTTTATGATCGATTTCATCATGATTCTTCTGTTAAGCTTGTCCGGGTGCACATAGCTGCAACTGTATAAACGCATCTCCTGCATAACCGCACCCCAATGTCTAAAAATGCCTGCCAGCATCCCCGCTCGCATACACCATCCGTTGGTATACTAAGCTTCTCCACACCTCATCATTTTAATGTAATTCCTTCGCAAGTGTTTCATTGTTCTTAAAGGAATTTCATCGATAAAACCTTCTTGGGTGGTCGTTGCTCGAGGTTAAATTGTTTCATTGTTTTAGATATTCAGTAAATTTCCTAACTTTCAAATAGTATGGCATTGTTCACAAATCTAATAATCAAACAAAAAAACAGGGACGAAGCGTCAGAGCTTGAATCTACTGCAAGTGCAAATGCATGAAAACATTTTTCGGACGTTTACTGTAAACTGGGGTTAATAAGCGTTTTTTTTTTTTCGGGAATTGTTCTCTTTTAACGCTTCAATAAGCTCAAACAATATTTGTATCAAAGGCTGTTTAAATGGTAATTTAGGATGGAGCCGTATGAAGAAAGCCGAATTTGGACCTAGTCTTTCGCAGATTTCGACCACTTAACAGAAAAATCCAAACCAAAAATTCACGCAAGACAATTTCTGTAATCGACATAACGAATTCAAAAAGCATCGGATGAAAAACCACAGAGTTGTGGCCGAAAAATGGGCTTTTTGAACTTTTGTTCCTGGATTTTCGTTGTATGCAGCGAAGCCAGCAGGACAAAACCATAGGATCTTGTTTTTTGCATGATGGCATTTTTTTTATTTTTTTTGGCGAATGGTTGAGGAAAATCTGATACAAAAAGAACCTATTTAAGTTTTTATTTAAAGTAATAGGAAAAACCCGATTTTTTTCAGTTTTTTTTTTGCAAATTTTGTGCGAAGCGAATGACGCGGTAAAACACTCTACATAAACATCGTAACATGAGCTGTTTTGAATTAAGTGCAAAGAACATCATCAAGTAAAAATTTTGTCCGCGTATAACATTGTATTGGTTTTATGTGGGTAAAATTTCATCGAAATCGTTCAGGAAATGTAGACGCGTAAAAATAGTATACAGACACACAGGTATATTTTGTTTTATAGACATAGATTTCAAGAGGTTTTATCGAAATAGACCAAATGTAAAGACTGAGAAATAAAAGCGTAAATGCCATAATCAGAATCGAACGCTGATCGGTAGGAGCGACGGAAAACAACTAAACCCCTTGACCACCTAACAGGCTGTCGAAAAATCATTATTATATTATATCAAATCTAAAGTTAACATTTTTAACTATCAACTAATTCTCAATAGAAAGATGCCATCATTATCTCAAAATGACTTTGACTATATAAAATTATTTATCGTTTTTAATCACAAACTGTAAATGATTTCGTCAGAATCTCTGGCTGATGTTTACACACTCACAGACGATTTTATTTAAGACATTACAGGAAATTAATTATGCAAATTACCATAAACACATACTTGACAGCTTGTTTCAGTCGAAGGTATAAAACGTGCTTCAGAAGACTATCTAATGCCCAGATGAACCGCAGTGGTCTGTGGTGCAGGCTTCAAACCTGTAGCTGACTAACGTCAGAGTGGTTCGATTCCACCCTCCGGGCGTTTGAATTTTTTTTTCTTTTTTATTTTAAAATTAGAATACTTAGCAGCAAATTTGTAAATAAAATATTACCATCAATACATTATTACCAGAAATACATTTTTGAAAAAAAATTTGCCAGATATACATTAAAAAAATATATTTTTATATTTATATTTTAATTTTTAAATTTTGAAAAACCTACCAGTACAAAAGCATTCTCCTCTTATCATATTAGTACGAAAACGCAGAATCTTAAAAATTTAAAAATTCAACCTCAGCGTTGCGACCGCACGCTCCAAAAAGATTTCTTACAATTTACAATAACACATTTCTAAAAACTTACTTCGGATTACATTTATTTTTTCGTTGTCCTGTTATTACCGAGAAGTAAGAAACAAAAACAAATCTATTTCCATACCTGATGATGTCTGTAGGAAGAGACGAAAGCTTGTAAAAAAACTAAAAAAGACCTTATGCAACTGGAATTTATAAACAGCGATCATAGCACATTCATGTACAGGTTCGGGGTTAATGTACTTTATTAAATTTGTTTGCGCAGATGTATTCTCGTCATTTATATCATTAACTTCTATATCTGTTTTTTATATGAATGATTCTTGTATATATATATATGTATATATATATATATATATATATATATATATATATATATATATATATATATATATATAATATTAGTGGTAAATATGCATACATATGCAAAATATATAAATACCCATACATGTAGATTTTTTGAATAAAAATTCCAAGAGGATAGAATCCAGGTAAAACTGAATGTCCAGGACAGAGTAAGGATATAATAAAAAGGCTTAAACACTAATATTGCATGGTCATAATTTATTCCATTGGAATCGTAAATACGATCCAATTCATCAGACCTACAAATTCAAAAAGAAATGAGAAAAAA
>CAHIKZ030001757.1:1175000-1187500 GCA_903632075.3 Acanthosepion pharaonis | reverse complement strand
CATTTAACAGTTTCAACAGTGAAAGGGTGAGAGCGGGATGCCAGCCTCGTAGGACGCTTGAATTCGCGAAGACTGGGAACCAGCGAAAGCAGCTCATCGGAGCAATTACCATGAAAGTATTTGTAGAAAAGATAGAGAGAGGCGACTGCGCGTCTGTGAGAGAGCGACTGCAGACGAGATGCCAGATCAGGGCCAGTTATATTGCATATCCGTCTCTACAACATAAATTGATTTGCCATCTTTTCTAAGTTTTTCGGAATTAGCTTAAAGATTTTATGAATACCCTGTATAGCTAGCACACTATACCAAACAATTCACATGTATGGACAAATGGTAGATTTTAAAATGCACAAGATGGGTTCTGTTGAGAAAAAGCTTCTTTTGACTAAACACAGTGAACCAATTTTCTTGGCAGCCGACCTTGCACTTGATTCGATATAATCGTTCCGCTTTATGTCTGTATAAAATGTGAATTGTTATTTCTGTCTTTGAAGAGAAGATTTGTCTATAATTTGAAGGAAGCAAAGTTATCTTAATTTGAATTCATACCAACAAATATTCACACACAAACACCTTATATAGCGATTTTCCAAGAATAGCTTAGATGTGACACAAGGCAGAAAATAGGTGGGCACCCAGTGAGGATCGAACTCACTACTCATTGACCGTAGCAAGAGAAACTTTCCAACCATTACACCACGTCGAGGTGCCCAAACACACACACACACACACACACACACACACATATATATATATATATATATATATATATATATATATATATATATGTATATATATATGTGTGTGTGTGTATATAACATATCCTATAGGATTTGTTGTTGTGGACTTTTATATTTTATTGTAGCATATTTGTTTTCTAAAGTGTTAAATTACACACACACGATTTTTTTTTACACATGTAAACACACACACATATATATATATTTTTAATAAAAGAGAAAGTAACACACACATACATATATATATATATATATATATATATATATATATATATATATATATATACACACACACACACACATATATATATATATATATATATATATATATATATATATAAGCAAGTGTAAATGGATATAAATCCGATAGAATGAAGAAATTTTGAAAAACAAAAAAATCCTTAAATATAAATAAAGAAATGTATTTCAGTTTATAAACCTTTTTCAAGACAATATTCATCAAAAATACAATTCAGTTCATATATACGATGGACATAAAACACAAGTCTTATTCAGAACAGATAACTGAAAATTTTTAAATGATCAGCCTTCCGTATATTTTCTTTTTCTTTTTCATTTCAAAATAATCACAAACTTTTAGGAATACGTTATGAAAGCGTCGCCCATGTGATGACAGCGTGACCATGTTAGACGGAAGGCTGATCATTTTAAAAATTTTCAGTTATCTGTTCTGAATAAGACTTGTGTTTTTATGTCCATCGTATTTGTCATATTGAACTGAATTGTATTTTGATGAATATTGTCTTGAAAAGGTTTAATAAACCGAAACGTCAGACGTCGACATTTTTTCATTTAACTACATTTAAGGATTTTTGTTTGTTTTTTCAAAATTTCTTCATATATATATATATATAAATATAAATACGAACCTAACATGTTCTTGGTCCTTTCTTTTTTTATTCCTTATTTTTCCTTGGTATTAGTTTGTTCATTTACAAGCCAAAACACGTAAGTTTTTTCTAGACGAGTATACTTACTTATATTTATATAGAGTGCATCAAGAATATATATGAAAAGATTTCTTAACTTTTAAATATCAATTTTATCCCGGCATCGATGTTTCTTCATAAAATTTCCAGTTTTCAATGGTTCAAACGCTATTTTCATTTTTTTCTGATATTTATTATTATTATTATTATTATTATTATTATTATTATTATTATTATTATTTAATTAGTAATATATTAGCTTTTTTTTATGAATATTTTAATAGATTTATTACGCTTTATTATTATTAAAGTCACAAAGTAAATATTTGCTAATGTGCTGGCATTAAACCATCATTTCATTTTTTATTTAATAATTAAATTTGATAAATAGAAGTAAAAATTGCTATTTTTTCTCCTAAAAAAGTCTGCAGTTCCTTTTGGTAATATTATATGGAAGTACGTTATTATATAATTTCCCATTTAACTATAATAGGCATATTATTTTGTTTTTGACTCATATATATATATATATATATATATATATATATATATATATACGTTTTACGAGTTTGTGACTGGAACAGATAATTCTGAGGAGGATATAAATCCAGGGAGAGCTCAATGTAGATTACAGATCATGAAATGATACTAAAAAACGGAGACCTTAATTACCCATTTCGATTATAATTTATTTCGCGAACACCGAGATGTTCAACTCTTCAGACCGAAATCTCCCCCATCAAATCTTATGGCTTTTACAGGGGAGATTTCTGAAGAATTGAACACCTCTGTATTGATGAAATAAATTATAATCGAACTGGATAATTAAAGTCTTCGTCTTCATATTATATATATAATTATATATATATATAAGCAATATTAAAGGTCCCGTCCGGCCTTCTCGGATTCTGTCACAACCGCTAAAATGTAGCATCCACGTCAGTCAGTTATGTGCCATGCGTGATACACGCATAGGCGATCATATATTTTTCGATACATGACTGGCGAGGGAGATTTTTCCCCGGAGTAGGTTGGTATTTTTTTCTGCGGTAGACTAATTGCCATCCAAGGCTATAGAACACGGTCTTTCCTGCTATTTATCCATATCTGGGGGTGGGAGGAGAAGAAGAGGATTCATACCTTTCCCACGGGTATTAGTACTTAAATGAATGTAATGGATTCGACTGGAATTCTAACTCGGAACTCCGATGTACCATTTCTTTAAATGCAATACCAAACAGCCAGTCTTTGTTAACACCTAAATGCGCTACAACCATAAATCAACTTGATCACTACTTCAATATATGCGGCAACGAGCGGTGTAGTTTGACTCTTACTGCGTTCAGAAGTTCTGGAAAATGCAAATATGCATTCCAAGATGAATAGAATCGAATTCGATCCCGAGAATACTAGAACATCAACCAAATTAAGAATAAAGGCAAAGCGACTGTCTCCACTATGATAAATGGCCCCGATGTCATATCTTCATCGACAGGTGAGGGCTTTGGTCGGTGTCGTTACCTCCTACTCAACCTTAGAAGTCACTGGTCATCTTCTTCCCGTCTTCCCCGATCTCTCTGAGCACAATCTCCGTTTTCTCACCCTCTACTCTATCGATACGTCCATGGAAAGTGCTCAGACGAAGTACTTCCCTTCGTTTTACCAGTTCTAACCTGCACGACCAGGACCAGCCAGGCAAAGCAACTGTCTCCACTATGATAAATGGCCCCGAGGTCATATCTTCTTCGACGGGTAAGGCGAAGGCCTTTGCCGCTATCGTTACCTTCAACTCAACCTTAGAAGTCACTGGTCATCTCCTTCCCGTACTTCGCCGATCTCACTGAGCACAATCTCTGTTTTATCGCCCACTACACTATCGCTACCAGGATCCGCCATGCCACACAAATTATAGTGAACCAACCTTATTCTATCCATATTCTTTTCGTGAAAAGTAAATGGCGCTCAATCAACGCCTTCCAGAGAACCAGTAATCTGTGTAATCGGCATATTAAAAGATGTTTCTCGATCTCTACTAACTTAATCTGTTCAAGTATAACCTTGACCGTTGTCTTCCGCATCTATGCGATTAAACAGTACCCCTTACTCTGTGACACTCTACATCGACTGGCTCTCAGACATTTTAAAGTGTGAATCTTATAAAATAAGGAAGAAGAAACGTTCACAATAATTGTTTTGATAAACACTTAAATACCTAGCTAGATTTTATTATTTATGCTTGGTGGCGAGCTCTCATAAATTCAGTGTGGACTTATCGAGATGTAACCTTAGGTTCTAAGCTAACAGTTTTTTTCTCGCACTTCTCCCTTGTGGAACTCAATTCTAGGTCCATGCTTTCCAGCCTTGATATTCAAATATTTAAATGCAATGCAAATCGCTATCTACTTTCTTCTTCATTCCACTTTTATTGTTCACACTTTTTTTTTTTTATAACGTTTCTCTTACACTTTCATTCTCAATAACCCTTGCATTTCGTCTTCAGTCACTTTACTACCGACGTATTGCAGCTCCCCTGTGTCTTTTCTATAAAAAATGCTATTTAACTTCTCTGATAAGCTTTGCTCTATCTTACCCAGACTTTAAGAATTTAAACGCAGTATTAGATTTGCAACAATATATCATTTTAATGATGAATTGGCTTGAGGCAACCTTAAATTCAATTCTAACAGTTTTTGCTCTCTCGCACTTCTCCCTTGTGGAACTCCATTCTAGGTCAATGCTTTCCAGCCAACTTTGATCTTCAAATATTTAAATGCAATGTCAATCGCTATCTGCTTTCTTCTTCATTCCTCTTTTATTGTTCAAACTTTTTTTTAATAACGTTTCTCTTACTAATTCACTCTCAATAACCCTTGCATCCTGTCGTCAGTCACTTTCCTCGCGGCGTAATGTAGTTTCCCGTGTGTTTTCTATAAATATTTCCAATTAAATTTTTTTGATAAGATTTACTCTATCGTACCCAGATTTTATGAATTTAAACGCAGTATTATATTGAAAACAAAATATAATTTTAAAGGTGAATTTGCACCTTAAATTCAATTCTAAGTTTTTTTTTTTTTCTCGCAATTCTTCCTTGTGGAACTCTATTCTCCCTCCCTGCTTTCTAGGCAATTTTTATCTTCAAAAATTTAAATGCAATACCAATCGCTATCTACTGTCTTCTGGCTATTATTCTTCTGTTGTTCTCACTCCTTAATGTTTATTTTCATTTTCTTATCCTTTCACGCTGAGTAATCCCTTCTGTCTTAGTGGCTTTCCTGCCTTGCTCGGAGTGATGTGATTAAAAACAAAATACAACCAAACGTTAGTATCTATTTTAGTTCAATATATATTTCTGATTGAAGTAAAATAAAATCATTATACTGTGAATTATTCACCCAGATATATTATTTTTCCTCCGGATATTTGCTATTAGTTTGAGGGAAAATAAATTCATTATTGCAGACGACCATCATCATATTTATTTTTTTTTATTCTTCGGCCATATGAAGTTTCAGATATTCTTAGAATTTCATTATCACATGGATTATTGAAAATTTATTAATATTTGTATTATTTTCAGTGGGAAATAAATATATATATATATATATATATATATATATATATATATATATATATATATATTCGATAGTACACATCTGCTAGGGTATAACAATCAGTTCAAAATCTAAACAATTTAGATTCATAGACGGATACTCGAAAATGCAATTCCAAAGTTGATATTAACAGAAAATATATAATGCAACTCCCAATCGAGACATAGGTAGAATCTATATGTATATGATACCCAGAATCTTTCGCAGAAACCAAATAACAAAAGAAAACAAGAGATATGTGATGAAGACTCCATATATATATATATATGTGTGTGTGTGTGTGTGTGTGTGTGTGTGTGTGTGTGAATTAATAATATCAGTGGTCAATATATAAAAACGTATAAAAAACGTATATATATATATAATATATATATATATATATATATATATATATATATATATATATATATATATGATATAATGGAATATGCATACACCTGAGTTCCCCCCTCACTGGAATATGATTGGCTGGTGTCCGTCATAAATACAGATGGACGTGTACGTACGACAGGGTTACAAGTCTATGACGACGCCCATTGGACTACGCCATTGGCTATCTTATTGGTCTACACCTATTACCTGCGACTACGACGAGTACCAGTCGATTATTGCTACCGTGTACTACTTGGTTACAGTCGCCAAAACCCACTTAGCTATTTCTGATCAAATATATCCCTTTCCGGGACATTTCAATATATATATATATATATATATATATATATATATATATATATATATATATATATATAAATTTCTAAGAGGATAGAATCCAGGTAAAACTTAATGTCCTGGACAGAGTAAGTATATAATATAAATGCTTTTTTGTTTGTTTTGTAGGTCAGATGAATTGGATCGTGATTATGATTTGTATGTCTGATGAACTGCATCGTGATTACTATTCCAATGTAATAAATTATAACCAGGCAATATTAGTGGTTGAGCCTTTTATATTATATATATATATATATATATATATATATATATATATATATGAAGGAATGTAGTTTTAAGGTGTGCTATAATTATGGGATACAGTTCTCAATATCAGAGATAGAGACATATATGTAAATATAAATATAAAAGTGAACATTGAAGTCAACACTCAGAGTCGACAGGCTGTTTCATGCTGGACGCAATCGTCAGGCTTCGAAATAATTAATAATAATAATCCAGCATGAAACAGCCTGTCGCCTCTAAGTGTTGAATTCAATGTTAATATATATATATATATATATATATATATATATATATATATATATATATATATATATATATATGTATACTTGTCACTTAAACGAGTGACATTATTTCACTGGTACCGACATCGAAGTTTCGTGAGCGCATTTTAGTAATACCTTCATTCTTCATGTCTATTGGTTTCTGTTAAAGCAAATAGAATATAATGCTCCTTCAAATAATACTAATCTTATTAATCTTTTATATTGCTATCAAATACATTCTTCTTATAAACAGGATGAATACACCATATATAAATAATAAATAGTAATATATCCACCACATATCCTAGTAATCGATAAAATGAATTGTATACAATGCTAAATTCAGTATATCTAATTTAATTTTTCGTAATTACTCCTCCCCACCAGTTCACGTTTTACGGAAAACGGACATTTTATATAAATTTAAATGTGTTTTGGGAGATTGAATCTCCAACAGAAAAAAGAAAAAGAGATTTACGTTAGTCATACTACAGCTACGTTGTTTCGGAGGCTGAGTGTTGATTTAAATGAGGCATCTAGCACTTTTAAATATTTACAACAGCAAGTCTGCCCACATTAGCAGTTAAGAAAGATTCTTGTTGAAAATACATCTATACGTTTTCATTCAAATAATAAGCATAAACTACAGTTTTCTGAAGCTGTCTGTATTAAATAATTAAAACCAACCCTTAATAAAATTAATTACCAATACTAAACAAATGTCTAAAAAGTTTACAGTGGATAATTTTAAAATATCTAGGTTTTAACTTATAGCATTAAATATATGTATATATATATATATATATATATATATATATATATATATATATATATATTTTAAATAGACATCTTGATAACTTACTTACCACCCTTGAAGTTATGTGCGTATATCATGAAATTTAAAATCGTTCATGTTTAAATATGGCGCTTTTAATTTCAAATATAAAGAAATAAACTTTCAGAAAACAAAAAAAAAATATATCTCAGATAAAAGAAGATACTGAAGATGTCATTTTGCTAGTGTCGAAAAGTCCTCGGAATAAATGACTATGAATCAATACGATAAATGTTTCTTCCTTTAATAAGGATTATTAATAAACATCATATTAAAAATAAGTGGATACAACATGTTTAAATTATTTAATGAATAGAGGACGATAGAACTTCAAACAAAAAGTACCGAGCCACGATATATATATATATATATATATATATATATATATATATGTGTGTGTGTGTGTGTGTGTGTGTGTGTGTGTGTGTGTGTGTGTGTGTGTGTGTGTGTGTGCTAATGTTGAATGCACTCGTAATAAATAATATGTATCACACGGTAATTCACTCTCTTCCTTTAAGAATGACACTAAAAAGCTTGTACATCAATATGAAAGGATCCAATTGAAAATAAGTAGACAAAAGATTAAGCTCTGAAACGTTGTATCTTAGAAATTATTAAATATGTATATTAATATCTTACTGTAATTCCGCGATGTTTTAAAAACACTATCGTAGTCTCCTTTGAGCAATAAGAATGTATAATTACTCACTAAGCTTAACAGAAGAAACGTGATGAAATCGATCATAAACGATAATGACACTTTCATCATAAATAAATCATAGCTAAGGATCAGAAGCTCATGAACGATTGAAATTAATTCATATATATATATATATATATATATATATATATATATATATATATATATATATATATATATATAGAGAGAGAGAGAGAGAGAGAGAGAGAGAGAGAGAGACTTTAAGGTTCCATTATAATAATTTATTTCACCAGAGCCCTTTTAAAGAACGCCGGATCATCAGATAGCACGTCCAAAAGATGAAACGAAAAATGAAATGGAAATTGATGGGTAGTGTAAGTTTTTGCAATTTAACAGAGAGTGTAATAAGGAGTGGTTAGAGAGACATGGTAGAGATTAGGGAGGGTTTAATTTCATATCTCTCTCAATCATACTTAGTATTGGGGGAGGAGGAAGAGGAGTGACCTGACCTTGACCTATTTAAACGGTTAAATTAACGGAAGTGATATATTGAAATCGGAGTGAAGAAGAGAGAAAAGAAAAAGGAAAAAAGAAAAAGAAAGAAGAGGGAAATAAAGAGAAAGAGGCTGTAATTGGGTTTTACATATGGAAGAGATGGGTGGTTAAGCTTTAGCAATTTATGTAAAAAATAGATTTTAATGTTTGATAGTAATTTAGATGTCTAATAAAACCCCGAAAAAATTAATTTAATGCTTGCTAGCAATTTAAATATTTAACTTTTTTACAAATAATTTAGGGATTTAATATAAGTTAAATACTGTATTTATTAACACATTCATAGAGAACACATTAAAAAAAAAAAAGGTTTAAACTATAACAGTTTGTTTACCCGGCCCATTGTACTTTTTTAATATATTTATATATTTATATATATATATATATATATATATATATATATATATATATATATATATATATATATATATATATTATTATTCCAGGGTCATTTTCTATCTTTTTCAAGATGATCCTCACATTCTCTAACCTTTAAATTTCTATCCTGGAGTAACAATGTGCCTTTCATGTTTTATTTTTTCTATTTTTCACTGGAATTTGGCCTGTGGAAGCGGAAATTCCTCTCTCACGTGCCAAACGTCTTATACATTGTGTTTGATCTTTTCTAATTGATTTCTTTCGAACTAAGTTGAAAGGATAAACATTCTTCTCGTTGTGGCCCCCTGATCCAGTTTTCTATTCTCCTGTTCCCTTTTTTTGTAAACTTATTCACCGTTATCTTCGTTGTTCTTGAATAGAATTTGAAAATGAAAGGCCGAGTATCAGTGTTGGTACCATTACCGAAGGCCAAGATGACACTTTTCCTCTTTTTCTCTTACCACTGCTCATTTGGGAAGACAGTCTGACGCAAAACTATTTTAAAATGTTCGCTTTTTAGCTGGTCTTTTCAATGTCAAGGTGGCGAAACCATATAGACAAAAACAATTTACTCACTCCAAAGATGCAACCTTGTTTCGGTGCATGTAACCATTTTTGGTTCTCACCAGTAGAGGTGCAACTAAATGCATCGAAACGAGTTTGCCTCATTGTAGAGAGTAAATTGTTTTTGTCTATATGAAAAAATTATAACATATAAGAATCCATGGTGTTATCTGAAAATTCAAATCCAATTTAGAGCTCAAAAAAATGTCTTGGATTTGAAGACCATATGCGAAAAAGAATGCAACAAAATACTAACTAAAATTTGCAAATCACTAATTGAGAACTACAAGAAGAGGTTGGTTGCTGTAGAAGTGAATAATGGCTATTCTACAAAGTATTAAATGAAGACTATGTATTCATTTTTTGTATTGTACAATTAAAATGGATAAATGGGATTTATTTCTGTTAAATCATTTTTTTCTATTTTCTATACAACTGATATAACAACAAGCTATATATATATATAAGATTTTTTGTTCGAAATCAGTCGAGATCAAAGAATCTACAAGATATATAAATTTAACCAATATATATATATATATATATATATATATATATATATATATATATATATTGTGGACTCTCTCTCTTTCTCTCTCTCTATATCTATCTATCTATCTATATCTCTCTAGAGTCCACAATGTATATTCTGGATTCTGTGATCTCGACTGATTTCAGACAATATATATATATATATATATATATATATATATATATATATATATATATATATAGAGAGAGAGAGAGAGAGAGAGAGAGAAAGTTAGAAAGTTAGAGAGAGTTAGAAAGGGTTAGAAAGGAGGAAGAAACAATGGCGGCGTGATTGTACTTGGGTGTACACTACAGTGGACACGACTTCCATAACTTCAGGTGTTGAATCGCTTGGAGTAAAGCCGAAAAAATGATATTTTTCGTTTTTAGACCATATATAGGACTAGTAGAGTGCGGTTTTGTCAAAGACACTGGAACAAGGAAAGTATTATTTATGCGCAGAATTATGCCTTACCAGAAAAAAAGCAATACAAATGCAGAAAAATGTGTACCTTTATTTTAAAGATTATGCAAAATTCAAATTCCGAATCCAAACCAATGTTGAGACCACCAGCTAACATTGATAAATATGGGAAAGATATTAAAATAATCCGGAACCTATAGTAGCAGTAATCATTCTGTAAGCAGTTAGAAATTAAATTCAGTAAATATACAGAATTAGAAAGTATTGTGAGGCAAGGATGTCTCTTCACTAGATTTATTCAACCTATACATGGATTATATACGAATAAAGCTGTCGACACTTGAGTTTGAACATAGATCGCCGGTGGTAAAACACAGGCGATCCCATTATTGAATTGATCACGTGACCATAGAGGAAAAGTATATATAGAAGTTAGCTTGAGTCTAATTGATCGCTCTTTGCTACTCTATTCTTCTATGATTATACTATTCTACTGTCCGGATCGCTATACGGATTACTATTCGAACGAGTATTATCGGGCGAATGCTATTCGAAGGCGCCTGACACCAGTATTGTTCAACGGCATTACTATAGTTGCAATCAGCGATAATTTTACTACAACGAGCATTACGACAGTGACAATGAGTATTCGTTGACATCACAGAAGTGCCATCCGAGTGTTCTTTGACATCACAAAAATATTGAACCGAAACTGAAGAAATATAGACTCCAAGGTAAGTCATCTCAAAGAAGGGTTGTTCTATAGGAATAAAGTGCCGCTGCCGACCCTTGAGTTTGAACATAGATCACGAGTGAACAAACGCAGGCGATCCCATTATTGAATTAAGTAGACCACGTAACTATAGAGAAAAAGCATAGGTAGGAAGTGGCATGCCGTCAAATTGATCTCTATTTCTACTCTATCCTCTATTACTATACGGATCGCTATTCTCTACGTTATTAACTATACTATTTCTCTCTCGGTGGTTACTATTTGAGCGAGTATTATCGAGCACGTACTAATAGTGCTAGTGTCATTCGAAGGCGTCTGACACCAGTATTGTTCATCGGCGTTACTCTAAGTTGTATCTGCGATTCCAAAGTCAACAACAAGCGATTAGTAAAGTGACAACGAGTATTCGTTGACATCCCAAAAGTGACAACGGGTGCTCGTTTGATTCACAAAAATATTGAACCGAAGCGGAAGTAATATAAACTCCAGGGGAAGTCATCTCAAAGGGGAGGAATTATATAGGAAGAAAGTGTCACTGCCGACATTTCGGTTTGAACATAGATCGCTAGTGAACAAACACGGGCGATCCCATTACTGCATTAAGTCGATAACGTCACAACAGAGGTAACGCGTATATGGAAGTTACCGTGAATTCTAAGCCCTCACTTTTTCTAGTCTATTTGCTATTACAATACGGTTCTCAATTCTCTTTACTATTCACTATTATCGACACTATTCGCTATACTGATTACTATTCGGTGGTTACTAATTGAGTGACTATTATCGAGCAAGTACTATTAATGCGAGTGATATTCGAAGGCGCCTGACGCAAGTATTGTTCAACGGCGTTACTCTAGTTGTATCTGCAATTACAAAGTCTCTACTACAACGATAATTACGAAAGTGACAATGAGTATTCGTTTACATCACAAAACAATGATTCATTTCTGAGAGAATTAAATGTGTAAGAGGGATTCATTATTGGAGGTCTCAATATGAACAACATACGATAGGCATGTGGCACAATGTTGACTAGCAAACACAGAAAGGAAACTCCAAGAACTCCCACAGAATATGGTAAAGGCAATCGAGCAGAAAGAACTAAATACCAATTAAAATAAGATATGGTTGTTAGCGATGAGAACATCACAATATACAAAAGGCAAAATATACAGGCGCAACAATTTAAATATCTGGAAATTGTTTTAACAGAGGACAGAAATTACGACACCAAATCCGAAACCGCACTGGGATAGAGAAAGATGCCTTACAAAAGCTAAGCAAAATATTAAAAA